>BPLR01008627.1:0-32569 GCA_021605095.1 Caerostris extrusa | reverse complement strand
GTTATCTACGTTTATGTGTTTTAGAGTTACAAAGTAAAATATAGCCGAAAATAGTAATTGCATGCCTTTTGGTGAAAAATTTAGCAATTCAACATATTAAAATATAATATTGCTTTCAATCTTTACAACAAAACGTAAATTCACAAATTCGACCAATATAAGTATAAGGATATATTTTTAAATAAATTATGTGAATGCTGAATCTGTGAAATTAATTATCTCATAAAACGTATGTGCAGTATAACCATTTTTTTTTTTTCTAAAGCAGCTGGCAAATACTTAGACAATTGTCTTGGATGCCTTAAGGCAAGCGCTGCACCGACGTTACTCACTTAGCACTACCCTGGAGGTGCGTGTAGCTTGAAGATCAGCTACGGACGCGGAGTAACAATACATCCGCAGCGCTCTACGATCCCATTAGACCGGGAACTACGGTTTAAATTGGATTCGAACCACTACAAACATTCCTGACATCGCCGGGACTGACCCGAAACCTGTAGTACCGAGCCAGAGCGTTAGCCACTCGGCCATTCGATAGCCTGAATGTCAAAAAAATAATAACATAATGTCTAAATTGGAAAAACAAATCAACGCTCATGATCAGCGGCATATGAGTGGTTCAATTCATTACGAATTACATCACGTATAGTAGTAATCTGCGGATCCTTACGCGCAAAAAAGAAATTTGGATGCGTAAAGTAATATCTGAAAAATATAATTAATAAATTAGTAATTAGTAATTAAAGTATAGGATTCGCTGTGAATACATGTACGTTAATTTAGTGGGCAGCTAACGTTCTGGCTAATCCAGATGCATATAAGTTTTTTAGACTCAGAGATCTATTAAATTAAATAATTTTATTTTCATCAAAAATAAGTTTTTATTTAAATTTGTTTGATTTTGAAGAGAATAGTATTAAATAATCAGAAAATTTTATAGATCCTATTATTTGAAGTGACAATATAGTAAGGCAAATTTATTGCGCTTAATAAGCTTCCGTTAAAATTAAACCATCTATAAAAACTGAGGCAAACGGTTTTCTTAAAAATATTCTCCATTGAGTACTTGAGAAACAAATTCATTAATATGTCTCATCCTGGGTCATATTTGGAAAACTGACCTGGAGCAAAAAAGAAAATAATCACAATATTTACAGTTTTTTTTAAATATTTTTCTATAAGATTAATCGAAGCAGTTTTGCTAATCGAAATGATTTTATATGCTTATTATAGCATTCGTAATGACGACCTTTGACATGCATTTTAGGGCATTGTTGAAGGTAAAATACGCTTTTAAAGCAATAGAGATAAATTTAGTAAAAATATGAATACACAAGAAATAGCCTTTATGGTAGCAATCAACAAACAGTTGTTCTATTATATAACGTAATATATGCTTGATACTGCGTTTCTCAACCATTGGTGTTATTGAGTATATAACATCATCTGTTTACTATCTGTTTCTTTTGCAATTTTTCTCTTATATTCCTTAATTATAGAATCACTATTTTCGTCCGAATTTAGATCTTCGATAAAATGAAATCCTACTTATTATGCTACATTATTTTTAGACAGATATGAAACCTGGGATTACTCTTTTTAAAAATAAACGATATTTATAAGGATTACAGATTTTTAAAATGAATTTCAATATAAGATGTTAGTTTACACTCTAAAATATACAATGGTACTTATCTAATATGATGCTCGCCAATACGACACTCTATTTAATCTGAAGCACCTTTTGAGCCATGACATGGTGACGAGTCATTTTTCCTGTAAAACAAAATTAATTTCTACCACTTTGCTTGATAGGTTATAAACCATTTTGACACTTTAACGATTTTGTGTAATAATTTACTTTTCATTGATGCATTTATTAATTTTTGCAAAAATTATTTTTTAAATGATATTGCTTAATTTTAATTTTAGAGGAAAAGGAAAAGATAATAAAATCAATTTTTCTTTTATATTCTTCAAATGTCGAATCACTATTTCCCCCGAATTTTGAACTTTGATGATAAAATAAAATCCTGCTTATTTTGCTACATTATTTACAGACAGATATCAAACCTGCGAGGATTTTTTAAAAAAGTAAACAATATTTATAACGATTAGAGATTTGTATAATGGATTTTAAAATAGCATGCTAATTTACTTCTTAAATATGCAGTAGGGCTTCTCTAATTGGCTAATATGATACTCACCATTTAATCTGAAGCACATACTGAACCATATCATAGTGATGAGTCGTTTCTCCTGCTAATCTGAACACTTACCTACACTTTGCATGTTAAATTATGAATCATATTGTAACTTTAAAAATTTTGTGCAATAATTTACTTTTTAATTTATATGCATTTATATAATTTTACAAAAATTATTCTTAAAATGATAAAATTTTATTGAAAAATAAGCATTAAGTGTTTTAATTGTATTGTTAAATTAATGTGATTTAAAATTTTTGGGGAATTTGTTTTAAAATCCCCAAATATTTTAAATCACATTTAACAATCTATAAATATTTTAATTTTATTTTGAAATCATATTGTACGGAAATTTACATTTAGTTAAGCTGTTTTGTTCACTAATACCGTATAATAGAGTTAAATAACAAGACTAAATTCAGATAAATAAATACAAAGTACAGATAAAATTTTATTGTAACAAAATTTTATTATGCAATATCACTCTGTTTACAGAAATAAAGTAAAAAGCACTTTACTGAAAACCACTTTAAAATAGAAAAGAATATAAAATTTTTGTCAGCACATATTTTTAAATAAATGTAATTAAAAGTAGAAATAAAAGCTAACAATAAAATTCCGCAAATGACTAGCAATATAAAGCAATTTACTTCACTTAAATTTATTTGGTTTTAAGAGATTAGTGTTTGTTTCATTTGTAGAAAATACCTCTGCCTGCATCTGCAAACTTAAAATAATACTTGGTAAATTTTGCACCACGGAGTCCAGATAAAAATGCCTTTTGTACACATCTAAAATTTCATTAAGAACTAAATCCATATTAATTATAACCTGTACAGTATAAAAATTTAACATTATTATAAAAAATGATTTATGATACTTTAAAACAATTTCAGACAGTTGAACAACTCAAGTGAAAATTTAAAAATTCATTAAAAACTATTTCTCAGTTCAAACCAATACCTATGCTGCATTAAATATAATGCTTGTCTTTTATTTAAAAAAAATTGCTATCTAATTTATATTACATTTTACGTGATGACTCTGCCTCAATACATTTTTTACTTATATATGCAGCAAAATCTTGACTCAAATCAAAGAATTATTTTTTTTAAATTTCATTATTCAGCATAAAAATATTGTAATGGACAGTAGCAAGGTAATACATTTCTATATTTCTAAAAATCACAATGAACATTTTTTCAATTATTACTATATGCATTGTGTTACGTATGATATTTACATCTGTCTAAGGTTTTCCACTATTTTTTAGTTGTGTTGGACGAGTCCTCAGGAGTTGCAGATGAGTCTTCTGATGAAGATACGCCTTCTCCGGGCTTAACAGGCTTCTCTGTGATACAAGACCGCATATGTTTATTCAAATCGTGTTTGTATTTGTATACTTTTCCGCAGATATCACAAACATGAGGTCTTTCTTCAGAATGAGTTTTCTTATGTCTGCAAAAGTCTGACTTGTAAGAGAACGATCTGCCACATTCTTTACAACAGTAAGGCCTTTCTCCTGTATGAAATTTTTTATGATCTTCCACGTATTTCTCTCGAGTGATTGTGAATGTTTTCCCACATTCTTCACATAAATAACTCTTTTTCTTAGTGTGGATTTTCTTATGAATGTTCAAATTGCTCATTTGATTGAATTTTTTGCCACATGTGTCACAAACAAAGGGTTTCGTTCCTGTATGAATTATTTCATGTCTTTTCAATAAGTGCTTTTGATTGAATGTTTTGTCACAGGTGTCACAAGCAAAAAGCTTTTTTGCTGTATGAGTTCTCTCATGAATCTTCAAATGACTCTTAGATGAGAACGTCCTTTCACAGTTTTCACATTGGTGACGCTTTTTTAGATGTTCTTTGTAGAAATGCTCTTTTAAATCTTTTGGAAGTTCGAATGGTTTCCCACATTTAAAGCACCTGATTGATTTTTCAGATGAAGTCGTATCTGAAGAAGACATATTGAGGAATTCCAACTCGGATTAACTTTAAAAAATGTAAATTTAAAAGATGCAGATATGCCACATACACACTAAACTTTCCAAACCTCTTAAGCAAATTTATCCACAATCTGCCTTTTTCAACATTTTGTGTTGCCAATATTTTTTCATTAGTTCTTTTTTAACTCTTTTTTCTTAACTAACAACGCACTATAACACAAACTTAATCATTGATTAGAAACTAAAATTCTGAAATTTAATCACAATTTATTACAGGATTTTGGGAGAATTTTCATAAAATTTGGTTTTCAAATAAGTAAATTAGCAAAAATTCTTAAGTACTATCTACTTTTTCATGAACAAATATTAACCTAAGATTATCAAATTTAAAATTTCTATCGACTTTATAATTTAGTTAAAAGAAGCATAACTTTTTTTAGGTTTCTTTTATACATTTTTTTTTTTTTTCAGTGGGTAAACATGAATGAATGTCAATGATACACAAGTCCTGTCTTATATTGAACTTTATACGTTAATATTAAACCAAAACATAGTAGTAATACTATCCTTTCTACCAATGGTCTCCAAGATGCACCTGGAATCTCATATATTGGAATTTTACGGCAGGAATTTTTATTTAGCAAGTGCATTTCGATTCTACACTGGTATGCAAATCTTAAGCAACACGTGGTTTTTTTGCCATAATTCCACGAGTAATCATCTGAGAGACATGTCATTCAGAAATGAGGGAGAGCATTATGTACGTAAAGGATGACGAAAGCATCGGCGCCGAAAAAGGAATACAATGCATACGGTATGGAATCAAACAAAAACAAGCTTTATTAAACGCATAGTATCGTGATTTATGATTGTCTATCAAGAGGAAGAACAACAAGCAGATGTTCCTTAATATGGGATATTCCGTCCCCTCACTGCAATTTTTGCTTCGCACCGTCTCCGCATACTGAGAACCAGCTGGTGCAACATTTTTTGCGGTAAGAGAGCCCATTCATCAATCAGCATCTGTTTGAGTTGTTGGGTGTTCTCCAGAGGATGTAAGTGTGCTGCAATACGTCTCCCCAAAGCATCCCACCCATGTTCGATGGGATTTAAATCTGGGGACTACGCTGGCCAATCCATTCGAGTGATATCTTCCCTTTCCGGTAGCTCCTCAACAGCAAGAGTCCGATGTGGCCGTGCATTGTCATCCATAAAAATGAAGTCTGGACCAATGGCACCTCGGAACAGACGCACATGGGAAAAGTACCTCCTCACAATAGCGATCCCCGGTTACAGACACCCTGTCGAAAACGTGGAGCTCAGTTCGCCCGTTCAGCAAAATGCCTCCCCAGACAAGAACTCCAGAACCACCATAACGGTGTCTTTCCTTGAGGTTACTGGGATAAAACCGGGTCCCGACTTCTCACCAAATCAAAACGCGTCGAGAATCGCTTCTGGTACAGAACCGACTCTCATCCGTAAAGAGGACACGACTCCATTTATCAGTTGTCCAGTTTTTGTGCTCTCTGCACCACTGTAAACGGTGGCCAACTTTCAACGGGAGGCAGCTTCAGGACGGCGGGCGAATAGGGCTACTTGGTGAAGGCGTCGTTGACCGCTGCCGGTGCTCGGCTTCATTTCGCCTGCAGGACGATATATCGGTCATCCCCTGCAGTTGTCTTCCTCGGTCGGCCACCACGAACCTTTCTAACAGCTGTACCTGTGGTTTGGAACACTTTCAAAGCGCGCGAAACGACACTTTTGTTGATTCTGAACTCTGCAGCTACACTGGTGACAGTACGCCCCTCCTCCAGTTTCCGATCATTCTTCCACGTGTGAAGTCGTCCAGGTGATTTCTTCTAGCCATATTTCACGAACTGACTCACTGGCACTTGCAGCGAATATGTTGAATTGCGTCTTCGTCCTTCCTTTCCTTTCTACTGTTGAACTGCGCGCGCCGACATCACGCGTTTTGCGTATGATTACGTTGCCTCCGACGTTTCGTTCCTGATATTTGCATACGCATGACGTTTCTACTGACTTACGTGTTCATTGTACTGATCTCCAGACCTCATTTTCAGCAATTTCATGGTTATCTGCTAAATTTTTACATTGTTCCTTAAGTTTTGCACACCAGTTTATATGAGTATCTGAAAGTAGGTATTTTATATTACGTACTTCGTTTATAATGTTTAACTCTAGCTCGTATAAAAAGTCCTTCTGAATATTCAGCTACATTACAGGTTTCGGGTTCGAGTCCCGGTGACAGGGATGTTTGTGGTGGCTCAGAATCCACTTTAAATCGAAGTCCCGATCTAACATGGCCGTAGAGCATTTCGGGGTACTGTTACTCAGCGTCCGTGGTTTATCTTCAAGCTACACGTACCTCCTGCTTAGTGCTAAGTGAGTAACGTCGGTGCAGTGCTTACCTCAAGGCATGAAAGACAATTGTCTAAGTGTTTGCTAGTTTTGAGAAAATATATATAATATATATATATATATATATATATATATATATATATTCCGTACTTCGTTTGGAGTGCTTAATTCTCTCTCGTATAAAATTGTTCTGATTTTTCAAGAAATAAGGACTTAATAAAAAAATCAATTTTGATAGATATCACGAGCATTCTGATACTGCAAATTTATTTTTCTCTTTTGAAAACAGGACTTGTTCGTCTTTTATGTAATTATGCAACAAAAATGAAACCTCAATTATTTCTAGTTTTCGAAAAAGAGTAAAATATGTATTAGAAAATACAAAAAATCAATAAAAATTTAAGTTAACCCTACGCAGTGACCTGATAACAAAATCACAGTTATTTATTTAGATAAAAGTTATTATTAACTATATTTTTTTATTTGCCTTGGGTTACCATAATGCTTGATATCATTACTATTGCAAAAATATTTTTTTTTTTAATAGTGCAAATGTTTGAAATGTGCCACCATTTATTATCCTTTAGAAATATAAATTCATTTTGCAAGAAATAAAAGGTTGAAAAATTGATACGCTCCGCTATTCTACATGAATGCCATGAATGACAAACAAGGCGTCCCAATTTCTGATGCAACACATCAGATCACGGGTCCATGCATCCAGGCTATGTGCAAACTCTCATTAGGTTAAAAAACCCACTGTTGTCCTGGGCATATTTAGTAATGTCCATACTGTTAGTCGTACATATAAATAAGTTAATATACTATATAATCGTATTTTACAATTACTAAATTACCATTTAATTTTTTCTTTTGAATTCGTTTTTTTTTAATTTCTGAACGTAAAAATCGATCTGCATTAATTTTAATTTTATTTCTTCTCTGTAAAAGGAAGTAATAGCAGTATGTATTCCAATCCAATTATTTAATGGAATAAACAGGAAAACAAATTATAATAAAAGAAAATTATTATCTTGAAGAAATTTATTTAATACATAGCCAGTAAAAATACGCATTTTTATAGATAAATTCTAATATCATAGATATTTTCTTAAATTTAAAAAAAACTTTATATGGTTGAATTAAAGAAAGACGTAAATACTGATGAAATATATTTCAGAAAATATTATGCCCGATATAAACATGATGAAAAAATTAAATTTCATGAATAATTAACAATTATACAAAAAAAGAACAGAAAACTATAAAAAAAAAGTCATATTCTTTTAGAATTTTACATACTTGATGATAATCATATTCAAAAAATGCGACAATAAATAAAGCGTCAGTTTTTTTTTTTCCCACAAAAGTGTATATTATGATGCGTCTATAATTTGTTTAACGAATGATTAATAGACTGTTCGTCATGACCTTGAAAAACCAAATTTGTTAATTTATATGCAATGTTTCTCTCACCATAAAAATCGCATTTAATCGAGAAAATGAAAAAATTAAATATAACAGAATTTATTAAACATATGTTAAATTCTACAAGTATGAAAACCCCGAATTTCGCAATCATTCCTTTTCTGACTATAAATATTGCAAATCTATAAAATTAACCTCAAAGAGGTTTTAGATTAAAGTTTTTAAGGAATAAGTAAAAATATAGTGTAATATTATAAATTGGAAAAAGCAATTAATAGTAAATTAGCAATAGGGATATACGAATTTCCTCATATTTTATGAATCCGTCAAAGATTCATGTCATGTTTGTAAAAAATTGTGCAAATATCGAATAATTCTCTCATGTTCCTAATTATAATGTTTTTCTATAATATTCAAGAATAATTCAATTAATATTTTAATTAATTCAATTTTCTATAATATTTAGAAAATATTTTTACGAGCCGTATTTCAATTCGCAGAATTATATCTAATGTGCAAAAATGAAATAAACGCAATTCGGTTTGAAGGAGATTATTACTAATATACGTGATTATTGAAACCTGTATTTCAAATGAAGGATTAGTAGGTCACTTTGTTGTATAAAATAAAATTGTCAATAATTATTAAATGCCTATAAACATAAAGGAAAACGATTTTCTACAAAATATTTTTCATTAGCTACATGTGTAACATTTTAGGTAATAAGTATTATAACAGAACACTTACAAATTCACATGAGGCAATAAATGAAAATATTCACACTATGTAGAATTCTTTTTCAAATCTAAAGCAGATTTTTTTATGTGATAGTGTTACACACGATTAATTGCAATAATTTAACAATAATATCAATTACTCTTATATTGAATATTCTTAGTTATTTTTTAATATAATAAAACATTTTAAATGAATAAATAAAAAACTAATGATGAATTTATACAAAGAAAATATTCATATTCAATTTTAGAAAATTTAGGGAATTTGTGCATTGTAATATGGAAATGCATAAAAAATTTAGTTTACGAAAATTTATTATTTAAATACGTTTAATTATGTTTGAACAAATGATGAATTACTCTCCCTTCTTTAAACACTAAATTGATTTTGTGTAATACGTTAAAAAAAACAAACAATAGAAACATTCATTTTAGTAAAATACTACTTTTTATTTATGCATTAAAATCTAAACTACAAATCCCAAACATTTTACGCTAACAACATTAGTAATACAAACAAATATTAAAATTATTTATGTACGCAAAAAAAAAAAAAAAAAATTAGAAGATACTTATATAGCTATACAAACTAAAATCTTAGTTCGCAACTAGTGCAATCTAGTAAAAACACAGGCATTCTTTTAAAATTTAAAAATTTAAAAATATTTAAATATTTAAAATTAATTAAAATTTAAAAATTTATAATTTTCCTAAAATAAAAAGGTTTTATATTGAAATATACTCCAAGAATATTAAAAGCTCGTCTCAAATGGAAGAGAAATATTTTTTTTTTTAAATTTCATTATTCTGCATAAATAATTTTGTAAGGAGCTTAATTTGGTAAGCAAGGAAAGACATTGTTATATTTTTGAAATCACTATGAACAATTCAATATTGCTTTCTATAATTATTATATTCATTTTGTAAAAAATGCCATTTCACTCTGCAAGGGATATTTGACTAGTTTTCAAATGTGTCAGGCGAGTCCTCAGGAGTTGCAGATGAGCCTTCGGATGAATAGATGCCTTCTCCGGGCTTACCGGGCTTCTCCGTGATACAAGACAGCGTGTGTTTCGTTAAATTACATTTGAATTTGTATCTTTTACCACATTCGCCACACACATGAGTTCTTTCTTCTGTATGAAGTTCTTTGTGTCTGCATAGTTCTGACTTGTAAGAGAATGTTCTACCACATTCTTCACAACAATAAGCCCTTTCTCCTATATGAAATTTTTTATGATCTTCCACATAATTCTCACGACTGAATCTGAGTGTTTTCGCACATTCTTCACAAAAATAACTCACTTCCTCAGCGTGAGTTTTCTTATGCCTGCTCAAATTGCATTTTCGGTTGAATTTTTCGCCGCAAGTGTTACAGACAAAGGGTTTCTCTCCTGTATGAATTCTCTCGTGATCCGTCACATGACTCTTAGAAGGGAAAGCCTTTTCGCAGTATCGACACTGGTGCTGGTTGGAGAAATGCTCTTTTAAAATCTTCTTGAAGTTCAAATTGTCTCCCACATTTAATGCACTTGAATGATTCTTCAGATGGTGTCGTATTAGAAGAAGGCATAATGAAGACTTTACAACTTGGATTAATTTAAAATAAAATTTTGAAATCGTGTATGTCAAATGCAGTTATCATTTATAACTTTTCGACTTTTATTGAACACATATCGGCACAACTTACTTAGTTCACAATTTGTGTTGCCATTTTTTTGCATTAGTACTTTTTGACAAAATAACTTTTTCTTAATGAACTATGCACTATATCATGAACTTAATCATGGATTATAAACTAAAATGCTGAAAAATTTAACAGAATTTGTCACTGATATTTTGGGTTGATTTTAATAATATTCTCGTCTTCTAACATGAGCACTCTTTTACATTAGCTGGACACCTGATCACTTGGTCACCTATCGTGTTCTCGAACCTTAATTTCTCCATTTCTTTTCTGCGGCCTTATCCAATTGGATAACGCTCTGGCCTTTGGTACCACAGGCTTGGGTTCGAATAGTGGCGATGGCATGGATGTTTGTCAGTACTTCGGAATCCAAGTTAAGCCGTAAGTTCCGGTCTAATTATCTTAAAGTGGGCACAAAATGACCGTAGTGCCAAAAACCGAACCACTTCTTTTCTATCAAATTTATTGGCTTTATCTCTAAGGCCACTTTTCTGCACCCTAGGGCTAATTAGATGAAGATCTACATTTTGAAGTAAAGTAAATGTCGGTGAAAAACTTTGAAAAAAAATATTTGCTACATAAAAGTATCAGTGCGATCCACCGTCGTTTATATCATTGAAGTTTATACCTCTTAATGTTAGGGTGAAAAGCATGAAAATTTAACAAAATATTTCTTCAAATAAAGTATCCAAATATTTGTGAGCACATTAATTCCTTGACTGAATGCTATTTGGATATATAACAGATTTTGTCTTCCTACAATATTCTTAACAAACATTTTGGCTTCATCCTTCATCTAAGCATTTCAAGATTTTCCATCTGTCATTTAAACCCATTTTTAATGTCATTTTAAATTGATCGGAAGTTTGTCCTGTACATTGAGAATTATAGAACGAAAGACGAATATTAAAATACGTTTAAATTTACAATCAATTTACCATATATTTTACAAAATTACAAATTGTAAATATTGAATTGATGTATTTTATTTATTAAAAATTAATTACAGCTTGAAAAGCTATAATTTGAGACCAGCTTTGAAGACACATGATGAGGCTGCAAAAAGAACCGCAATATATTAAAGAAACACTAATTTGATATTGAAGGTAAAGTAACATTTTCGATTACATTTATATTTATAAGGTGAAAATTATACATTTTGAATTTTATGCTTCAATATAAATAATGTTTTACTTATGTTTTCAGAAATAGCGAAAAATCTAAAGAAGAATTTTCCTAGAAAGGTGTTTTGTCAAAATAAATTTAAAATTAACATATTTTTCTGGAAATAAATGTTTTTCGTTTTATTTAATAGTAAAAAATTAAAACTTTATTATTAAAAAAAAATATTAATTTATAAATTGATGTATTTAATGCATTGAAACAAATTGTTTGGTAATGTATATCATGATCGCTATGAAAATTAAATTTAAAATTACTGATAACATTTAATACATAAAAGAATATATTTAAATTAAAATACTAAAAATGCATGGAATACTTTAGTATGATATACCCGCTTGTAATAATTTTTATATAATTGAATTTGCTTTGTTATGTCTGAATTAATAAAAAATTACAATTATTTTTAAGAAATCGAATCTTTATTTTGTTTGACATATTAGAACATATTTAAAATTACAAAATTCAAAAAGAGAAACATCTCTTTTATGAAGAATACAATATTACTTACTTTGTGTATGAAAGTAACAATACAGAAGAATTTCAGCTAACAGCAATAAGCATACAAAGAAATATAACAAAACATTTGTACACTTAAAAGTAACACAAATTCGTAGGTAACAAATAGTACAGGTTGGTAAAACATAAGCATAAAATTAATTGCTTAAAATTTCACCGATTACAAATGAAAAATGAATTTATCTAAATAAGTTGAAATAATTATGAAACTTAAAAGGAATTAGATATGGTATTTTAAAAATTAAAATTTGTCTGAAATAAACATTGTTTCACTATGAAAAATATTTGATGGCATTTAAAAGTTCAATATATTTATTAAAAATGAATTTTTTTTTAAAATTAAATAATGCATCCGAGACATTTGTTAAAATACATTCATGTTACTGATAAAAACAAATCGAGTATTGTTCCTTCACCCATCATATTGTTGTTTACACAGAATAATTATTTCCAGAATAATTTCATTTGTCAAGTTAAAAATGCTTTTATAATACTTTTAGACTTAAATATATGATTTGAATACAAACTTTTCGGAATTGGGAGAAAATTTCCTCATATTGCATCATTATTATTATTATACATTATACCATACAACGTTTTTTTTTAATAATGTATCAAGGAAGGCATATTTTGTTTGTGAATGAGAGATCAAATTTCATTTCTTTTTCGTATGTCAATTTTGTCGAGAAGACTATCTTCTGTCTTCACATGAGGTCTGGGACGGGCCTCCAGATGAGCGCACGACTTGCAGTGACAGCCGAACTTCGGCAACAATTTTTCACATGCCTTTCTAAGTTCTTTTTGTGTTTATAAGCTTTTCTACAAATCTTACAAACATAAGGTCGTATATCTGTATGAGATATCATATGACTATTTAATTCACTCTCATGTTCGAATGTTTTCCAACACACTTCGCAAATGTGAGGTTTTTCTTTTGTATGACCTAGCTTGTGCCTCTCGAAATCTTGTTCGCTTTTGAAACATCTGGTGCACTCCTTACAACAGTAAGGCTTTTCTTTGTGAGTTTTCTTATGTTGATTCAGGTTAACTTTCTGTCCAAATGCCTTCCCGCAGCCTTGGCAAACGTGAGGTCTCACACCGGCATGAACAAACTGGTGTCTCTTGAAGTTACGATAATCTTTAATTGCTCTCCCACAAAGATCACACACATAAGGCAGGTTTGGATGTTGTTGTTGGTAATGTTCTTTTAATTGTTCTAGATTCATAAATATTCTTCCACATACATAACATTTCCATACTTTTGAGGTTGGGAACGTAAGAGAAGCAGACATTTCCACAAGAAATTTTACTCCGAAAAATTTAAAATATTATACGCTAAAATACACTTATAACGGTTATTCTTTCGATTCTTACTGCCAGTTTTCGAAATTACCATTAAATAACCCTGCGCTTTAAATTTTAACGAATATATATTCTGCACAACAGGTGCATCTAATTTATTATCGTATTGTTGCCATTTTTTTCTGTATTTCTTATTTTGGTAATTTTTTTTTTTTAAATTGATACGCACTACAACAGGATGTTATCGAACTCTATCATGGGTTTGGAAACAAAATAATAGACATATTTTTAAAAAATATATCAGTGAAATATTGGGATGATTTTGAAAGATATACTAATTTCTAAATGAGTGAAATGGACTCAATGTTATTGTCATGTGTACATCAACCAATTGGCTAGAGCTCTGGGTTTTGTACCACAAGCTTCAGGTTCTGTCAGAGAATAGATGCTTGTTAGAGGTTCGAATCCACTTTAAGTTGTAGATCCCGGTCTAATTAGCCCAAAGCGTGCACAAAATGCCCATAAAACGACAAACCAAGCCAATCTGTTCATCAATGAGCAGGCCATTGCATCCGTCAGTGGATGTTAAACAAAAAAAAAAAAAAAGGAATTTAATGCGAATTCTGATGTTGTTTATCAATAAATTGATTGTTGTGAAGTAAGCATCAGTTTATTATATTATTAGTAACAAATACTACTATTATTAATGAACCAGTTGATTTGATCCACATAATGTCCGCTTATATCTCCATGATGTACATATATATGTATATGCAAATTAGGTACATGCATTTTTACTTACGAATTAGAGCACTTGCAAAATGTATATTTAAAGTAATATAGCTACTAATCTCGTTTCAAATGAAATAATTTTTATATTTATATTTTTATAATATTTATTGTTATTAAAATGAATTATAAAAAAATCGAGGAAATATGTTTGTTGCAGCATTTACGGAAACGATTTGGTGATTAAGGAGGCTCATTGGCTAAATCAAGGTGAACACCAAATATATTTAAATAAATACTAGAATGCATCGTTCATGAGAAAAAGCAGGATAAATATTACATTTTCCTTTTTATATAAAATTTTTAAGGTCAAGGAATTTAATTACAAAATTCTACAGTAATCTCCATCGGGCATTGCGTTATAGCTGAGATGATAGTCATAAAAAGGGATCAATTTACATACTACACAAAAATATTAATAAAAGATGCAATTACGTCATGTCACATTAGGGCAATGACATTAATTTTCTCGTCAGCAATTTTATTCTTATGTAAACAATTATTTTTTTACTTTTTAGTTTGATTAACTCCAAAAGCGTGTTTTTAGTTTATTTGAACAATAATTGATTTTTTACTTTTTAGTTTGATTAACTCTAAAACCGTGTTTTTTAGTTTTTTTAAACTATAATATTTAAATGAGGTCCCGGTACAGAGGACTGGAACTACAGTTCTTACAATAATTTAAATGTGAGTAACACAAAGGTTAAATGCGAATATGTCGAGCCAGCCAGGATTCGAACAGGGTATCTCCTGATCCATAGTCAGGCGCGTTATCCGTTGTACCACTGTCCCACGTAGGTTTGAATGTCTTGGGTACTTTCATTCAACATGGGTTAAATTGCTCTTCATAAGTTAAAATAAAATCATTAATCCTGGCGATCCTAATCATGATGAGATAATAAACTTATCAAACTATTTTAGTGTCGTCGGTCCTTGATAAGTCTACAACGTTTAAATTAAATCTGATCGCTTAAAGTAGGGGGCAAAATCGAGCCCAAAGAGTCAGTTAGAAACATACAAATAAACAAACATACTGGTGAAACTAATAAAAGCGTATCAAAATAGGTGATTTCCATAAGATGTTACCTAATAATTTTTTTAATATCCATCGCCATTGATAATTAAGGGTAAATTAACTTCACCGCAAAGAGGAAAAACGTCGAAAACTCATATTAAGCCTATAGAGGACCATGCCAGAACCATTATTTTGGATCTCCACGCCGCTTAAATCGAATACGATTCTGAGTTCTGATGCCGCTTAAATCAGTGACGGCAACAGAACTCAGAATCGTATTCTAAACCGAGCCATTCTTACATTTGAGGTACACCTAGACACTGAATCACGTGCCGTGTTCTCTGACCTTATTAACTCAATTCAGTGTCCTCAGTGTAATCATTCGTGGTTTATATCTTACAGAAGTTCAGTCAATCTTTGGTTTATATCTTAAAAATTCATTGCAGGAAAAAATAGACAAAAAAAAATTCTTTAATTAAAGATTTCTACATATTTGGGAACCTTCTAATGAGTTGATTGAATATTATACAGATAAATAACGGTATTTAACTAAAGTCCAACAATACAATTAGCTAGCTATTATAATACACTGATGTCCATAAATTAAGGATAATGAAGTTCAGGCAAAGAAAGAGACAGAAGCAAAACAAACGTGACTTATTTGTAAAGTCTATTTATTAAACAAAAGGTAAAGAGCAAAAAAGATGCTATATGTTTGATATAATTAATAAAAATTGCGAATTTTACTCCCTGGAGCAAATTTCAAAAATAACCTATTTACAAAAAACAGTATAACATGGTTAGTATGATGGTTAATATGGAGTATGTCTCCCGGACGATGCAATACAGGCCTTACAACGCCTAGGCATGCTGAGTATCAAATTATCAATCTGATCTTGGGGAAAATTACACCACTCATCAAACAATGCCCTCCGAAGTTCCGGTTGACAGGTGGGAGAAGGTTGACGGGCTGCAATTCGTCGGCCAAGCATATCCCACACATGATCTATTGATTCAAGTCCGGTGAGTATGCTGGCCAATCCATACGGGTGATATCCTCCAATTGAAGGCATTCGTGGTGCTACAATGTTTGCACGGTGAGGACGGGCGTTGTCATCCATAAACAGAAATTCAGCACCCATGGCGCCCCGAAACAAACGTACATGTTGTTCCAAAATGACATCCCGATAGATGTGGCCTGTCATCGTTACACTCTGAACATGCAGGCCAGTTCTGGAACCAAGAATAATTTCTCCCCAAACGAGCCATCCTGCACCACCGTAACGGTGGTGCAGGATGGCCCGTTTGAGGAATGGCTCGTTTTACCTTGGTGGTAAGGGGTACATGGCGCTCTCCATATGAAAGTCCGGCGAGAATCAGACTGCAAACTAAACCTGACTCTTCGGAAACATCACACAAGACCACTGTTACGGTGTCCACAATGCATGCTCTCTACTCCAGGTTAATCGCAGATGACAGTGAGTTGCGGTAACTGGAACACATCTGACAGGCCTACGAGCATATAGACCAATGTGCCCTAAGCGTCTGTACACGGTCTGCCTTGAAACTGTCGTACCGGTAGCCGAAGAGAGCTGACGAGACAGGTCTGATGCTGTGCTCCGTCTGTTTCTTTTGGCAGTAACTGCTAAATACCGGTCCTCATTCGGCGTTGTAACTCGGGAGCGACCTGCGCTGTAACATCTACTCACATTACCATCATCTTGGAATCATTGCCAAAGCCTGGAGATGACACTCTGGGCGATTCCAAGTTCCTCGGATACTTCCAGCTGGTTACGTCTACATCCCAGTCGTCCGATAATTCTACCACGTTAAAAATCATCCAAATTTTTCCTTTGTGCCATAACTATGCGGTTATTGCACTGAAAGGCTTTTAAAACGCTTGTGAACAATTTTACTTTTGCCACCATTCCTCATATACACCTCTCTTAGACTCTCGTCATTGTGACGTACTATCCGCGCCATCTGGTGGTTTCCTGTAATTTGCATATTCTTCTTCAAGATGTGTGTGATAACTCTACAGGTGAAATTTTGATTTTAGAGTTCAATTTCTGTGTGATTCTGAATTATCCTTAATTTATGGACATGAGTGTACTTGCTGCAAACATTAGCAAGAACCGTTTGCTTGTTTATTCTGATTTAAGTTTGTTTTCTGTTTGCCTTATATTTCTTGGTCAAGCAAGAGTATTTCACGTGTTTCAAAATAAAATTTTAACGTAGTTTGAGTCTGTCTTCTACATTGATGATTATGGAATGAAAGACAAAAAGTAAAATGCGTTTTTAATTCATGCCAAATTTAACACATCTTTTACAAATTATATACATGTAATTGAAATTTTATTTATTAAAAACATAATTGCCACATACAGCTCAATATTTTACAACCTGTTTTCAATACATAAGAATAGCAATATGATGATATCATTTATAAGATTTCAAAATGCAATTCACTTCATATAAAAATAAATTTTCAGATGTATATAAAATGTACACTAATTTTAAATCGAAAAAGAAATAAAAACTATGATTGTATTTTTAGTTAAAAGATGGTAACTGTACACTTAGAAATTAAAAAGTTTTTATAATTAAAATACAAATTTACGATTCAAATATTGTTCTGGAAGTAAATTTTCTTTGTTTCATTTTTAATTGAAATTTTTCATTTTCATTCATATATATATATTATTGTTCAATGGGAACCGATTGATAATAATAATGAAATAAATAATATAAAAAAAAAAATGTAAGTCAATTCCTACTTTTTTTAGAATATATTGCAAAAAGTCCTTGATAAATAATTTTCATTCATTTTTTTTTTAAGTTATCTGGTGTCATCTATTGGTAGATACATACAACTTAAATCTAAAAAAATTAAATTAATGAATTAAATTTAATTACTGAATTAATATTTGAAAAAAAGTGTATTAACATCAAGTGTCATCTACTACAAGTTTAAAAAATGTATTTGAACTTGAGTGGAAGAATAAAAAGTATTTTATTAGCGATTGAAAATTTGAACAATATATATATAGGAAGACTGTGGCTATTAGAAAGAATTAAAAAATATAAGCTTGTGATAGCGAAACAATTGAGTGGTTCACTTCCTTACAGATTGCATCGAGTATCGAAATCTGCGAATCCTTACACCGAAAAAAATTTATATATGTAAAGTATGATCTGAAGAATATAATTATTAATTAATTAATCAATAATTAAAATGCAGGATTCACTATAAATATATGTATGTTAATTTGATGCGCAGCTAACGTTCTGGAAAAGAGATGAGTTTTAGACTCAAATAACTATTAAATTAAAATATATATATTTTTTTTTAAAAAGAAATATTTTTCCTTTAAATTTGTTTGATTTTTAAAGAGAACATTATTAAATAATAAGGCAATGGCGGGCGAGTGGTTAAACCGATCACAATTATGTCCACGATATGAATCTTATACTCTTTTATCACAACATTTCGCCCTTGCAGGGTGCCAACGGCCGAGCAGCTTATTCCCCAGAAGACAAAGCGGAACTGCTCTCAGACAGTCTCAAGTCATAGACTGAGACTGTCACAGACTTATTACAAAAACCACGTGTTAATAGTTTAGACTTAATTACTCCAAAAGAAGTCTGTGAAATTATCAGGAAGTTCAAGAACAACAAAACCCCTGGTCTGGATCTTATTAATAATCGCATGTTAAAGTCCATTCCTATTGAATTCATCGTGTATATTACCATTCTTTTTAACTTTCTACTTAGGACCTGTCATTTCCCAGCTTGATGGAAGACTGCCGTAGTATGCCCCATTCCTAAGCCAAATGCTAATTTGGCTTACCCTCAAAATTATCGTCCTATCTCACTACTCAGTAGCTTGAGCAAAATATTCGAATCTGCGTTACTTAAACGCCTGAATCAGCATTGCAATCTTCACGACTTAATCATTCCTGAACAATTTGGTTTCAGAAGGCAATTAGGAACCTGTCACCAATTACTTAGGTTGACAGAGCTGATTCATGACGGCTTTAAAGAACGCAAATCTACGGGAATATTATTTTTGGACGTAGCCAAGGCCTTTGATAAAATTTGGCATAATGGCTTATTATTCAAGCTCATGCGACTTGATTTTTCACCCCAAATTATTAAGATTCTTTGCTCTTACCTAAAAACCCGAGCTTTCTTAGTCAGAGTAGGTGGAGTTACTTCCTCAACCAGACCAATAGAAGGGGAGTACCGCAAGGGTCGCTCTTAGCGCCCGCCTTGTTTAACTTATATATAAACGATATACCGAGAGACTGCCAAACCTCTCTTTTTTGCTACGCTGATGATACGGCGATAGCCACACAAAACAAATCACCTCAGCTAGCTGTAAGATCTTCAATATTCTGTTTTTAAACTTGAAAAATGGTTAACCACCTGGAAAATAAAAGTTAATGCCACGAAATCTGCCTGTATGCTATTTACTCGGAAGATCTCATTTTCTCCATTAGGGAGTGTCACTCTTTTTGGCCAGCCCGTCCCCTGGGTAACTGAATATAGATACCTGGGGTTGTTTCTAGACCCAAAATTATCTTTCAATTCCCATATTAAGAACACAGTTGCTAAAGCAACTGGTGCGAGTATTAAACTTCACTGCCTAATTTCTCGAAAGAGTAGGCTTGCGATCAAACACAAGCTTCTGCTCTACAAGTCTATCATTAGACCTATCCTGGTTTACGGTAGTCCTATCTGGGCCTCTACCTCACTCACAAATATAAAGAGACTCCAGGTATTCCAAAATAAACACCTGGCTATGATTGCTGACGCACCATGGTTTGTCCGTCGTAAGATCATCCATAGAGATCTAGACGTCGAACCTATTCCAAACTATATTATCAAAATTTCAAAGAATTATCTTGAAAAATGTCCTCAGATTAGCAATGAGTTAATCCGTCGTCTGCCAACCTATCACCCTGGGGTGAAAAGCTCTCAAAAAAGACCACGGGCAGTTTACGACGTCTCCTATGAGTGTTTTCCTAAACTTAAGAAACACCATGGCTGTTACTCTGAACAAGCTCAAGAGAGTTCAGGTAATGGGGTAAGCCTTGCTCATTGAGAAGTTATCTCAATGTGTATCTGACGAGTACTTTGGCTTAAAACTAATTGATATTCCATTAATTTAGACGAACTGGCGCAGAGGTAAAGATTCGGATCTTTGACAGCGAGGTTGAGGGTTCAGATCAGAACTCTGTTCCTTTTCTATTGCTACGTTGTGCTTTAAATTTATTCATGACTTTCCGACTAGTAACTAAGTTTGGTTTTTATTTTTATCGTACGCTTTTTTACCCCCTTTTTTTGTAAGGAAAATAAAAGGATTTGACATAAAAATATAAAAATTATAAAATCGAAAACCAAACAAAAAGTATAAAATTGAAAATCAAATAAAAATTATAAAATCAAAAAAGAATTACGGTTCTGTGATTGACCTTTTTTTTTTTTTGTGGGGACACTAATCTTTTTACCTTTCAGATGCTCCTATTGGCTCCACCGTTCATGCATAATTTCCCAATCAGTGATTTCGTAAACAAAGTGTTGGTTTGTTTGTTTACTTTTTTTGTATATGTTTACGGCATCGACAACTGGTCCCTAATTGTACCGAATTTAAAACTTAACTTTTAAATTCTTTTATTTTTTATCTTACTTTCTATAAATAGTATTTTTAATCTTTTTTTTTTTTTTTGAGTACCTACTTAATTTGAATTTTTAGAAACTTTTATCTTTAATATTACTAACATTAATTAAGCAGCCATTAAAATTCCAATCCTATTTATTAATTAAGATGAGGAGGTTTAAGGGTATTTCCCCTTGTTGGTACTCCGTAATCGGTACGCCAGTTGCCACTATTAAATAATAAGCAAAATTATTGGATTCTATTATTTAAAGCTAATATTTAGTAAGACAAATTTGGTTTTTGTTATAAACTGCAGATAAAAATTAAAACATCTATAAAACTAGAGGCAAACACATTTTCTTAAAATCATTGAGTAGTTGAGAAACGAATTAGGTAATATGTTTTAAAAACTGCCATGCAGCAATATAAGAAAAAAAATCACAATAATATATTTCAATAAGATTGATTGGACCAGATTTGCTAATCGAAGTGATTTTATATGTTTATTTTAGCATTCGTAATAAACACTTTTGACTTGAATGTTATGGCTGTTGAATTTGAAAATACGTTTTTAAAACAATAGAGAAGAATTTAGTAAAAAATCTAAATATACAAGTAAAAGCCTGTCTGGTAGCAGTCTCCAAACAGTTGTTCGAATCTATAACGTAATATATGCAAAGAAAATACTTGATACTGTGTTTCTCAACAGTTGGCGTTATTGATACATCAAATTTTCAATTTGCCAACTAGTAGTTTCGAATTTCATTCGAGAAAAAAAAATAAATCATATTCTATGAATCTAATATTCTTCAAATTCTAATATTCTTCAAATATCGAATCACTATTTTCATCTGAATTTTGAGCTTGATGATAAAAAAAATCCTGCTTATTATGTTACATTATTTATAGACAGATTTCAAAACTGCAATTATTGTTTTTAAAAAATTATAAGATAATTATTAGGATTAGAGATTTTGTATAATAGATTTCAATATATCAGTGCTAGTTTACTTTTAAAATATGCAGTGAGGCTTCTATAATAAAATGCTCACCGATACGACACCGCACTTAATCTCGAATCCATGGCATTAGTCTAATTTTACCTGAAGATTATTTTTAAAATGACTAAAATGATTATTTTTGCCACAATGATTTTTCACTAACATTTAGAATGTGTTTAATTTTACAGTTAAATTAACGCAAATTAAAAATTTTTGCTGAATATATTCTTTTAAAAATTCGAAATGCTATTATACCGAAATTTACCTTCAATTAAAGCTGTCTTATTCATTAAAAGGCTACAATAACAGACTAAATGAATAAATTATGAAAATATTACAAAACAAAATGTATAATTATGATAAAATTCAAATAAATATGCACACAGTACAAAAATACATTTTGTTGTCGCAAAGTTTTATTATGCAATATGCCCGTTTACAGAAATCAGATAGATAACTGAAACCACTTTAAAACAGATAAAATATTAAAATTTTTGACAGGTCCATCTTTAAAAATAAATATTAAAAACTAGAAATATAAACAAAACACACAGTTTGTAAATTACTAGCAATCTAAAGCATTTTAACAAAAAAATTTATTTTGTTAAGGAAAAGTCGTTTAAAATATTCTTTGGAATAAATTCCTATTCATTTAAATTCATAAAAAAATTTAAATATTTATTTTAAAATTTATATATTTCAAGCAAAAAAAATATTTTGTATTTGTAATACATATAATACATAAATATAAAATTTTCATAATTAATGATAAATATAGTTTCCTATTACTTATACAGAATATCACATTTAATATGGTAAAAATAGTTAATTCACCAGTTAAAAATATTTTGATTATAATGAAATTGTGGTTAAAATTAACTTGTATTGCTAATAAAATAATTTCATACTTTCGCTTGACTGCTAGTAATTTTATTCTCATGCATTTAAAAACATAATCTCTTGAATTTTATATAGAAATCTTATTAAACAGAAATGTTCAACTATAAGATGTTATTTCTTTTAACAATTGTAAAGGAACAAACAATTTATTAAAAAAAAAGAACTTTTAAAAAAGATAATTTTTCTTTATAATAAGTATGCATATATTTATAATTAGTGATTTATACGTAGACATAATTAAAAACATGATTTGAAACAGATTGAACAGATTTGTTACACTGAACTGCTAAAAAATTCCACTTGCATCCAGAAAACACTCAATAATACTTGATAAATAGTGTACTGCAATCAATATAATAAAAAATCTTCTGTACAAAATTTTTTGGAAATTAAAATTAAAATTTTAATGCAGAATTAAAATTAAATAAATTATTAAAATACTGTAAAATAATTTTGAGACAGTTGAACGACTCAAATAAATATTAAAATTAAAAAAATTATTTTTCATTTAAAACAATACCTATGCTACATTAAATATAATTTGTCTTTTTTAAAAAAACACTACTTTTCTGTCAAATTGATGTTACATTTTACATCTAAAATTAAAAATTAATAAAAATATACATTATAAAAAAAAGGGTTTATGATACAGTAAAAAAATTTTGAGACAGTTGAACAACTCAAATCAAATTTTAAAAATCATTAAAAACTATTTTTCAGTTTAAAACAATACCTATGCTGCATTAAATATAATGCTTGTCTTTTATTTAAAAAACATTATTTTTCTATCCAAATTGATGAAACATTTTAAACAGTTGAACTTGCTTAAATACATTTTTAATTTAACATGCAGATACGAATCTTTGCTCAATTCAAAGAGAATTTTTTTTAAAATTTCATTAATTGTATAATAAAATTACATTTTTACTTTTAAAATCACAATTAACAATTATTTTTCTATTCTTACTATATTCATTTTCTAAAGAGTGATGTTTTCCTCTGCGAGGGATGTTTGAGTAGCAGATGAGCTGGGCGTGTCCTCAAGAGTTGCGGATGAGTCTTCAGGTGGCCATATGCCTTCTGCGATTTTGCCGGGTTTCTCAGTGATACAAGACTGCAAATGTTCCTTCAAATGGTGTTTCAATTTGAATGATTTCCCACAGTTATCACAATGGTAAGGCCTTTCTTCTGAATGACTTTTCTTATGTTTGGATAGTTCTGACTTGTAAATGAATGCTCTGCCACAAACTTCACAAAAAAAGGCCTTTCTCCCGTATGAAATTTTTTGTGATCGTTCACATATTTACTGTCGAGTGAATATGAATGTTTTCCCCCATTCTTTACAAAAATGATTCATTTCCTTTGTATGAGTTTTCTTATGTTGCTCAAATGGCTATTTTGAGTGAATTTTTTACTGCAGGTATCACAATCAAAGGGTTTCTTTCCTTTATGAGTTATCTCATGTCTTTTCAATACGTCCTTTCGATTGAATGTTTGGCCACAGGTGTCACAGGCAAAGTGTTTCTCTCCTGTATGATTTTTTTCATGTCTTTTCACATCGCTTTTATATCGGTACGTCTTTTCACAAAATCGACACTGGTGACGATTTTTTTGATGCTGTTTGGAGAAATGCTCTTTTAAATCTTTTGGAGATTCAAATTGTTTACCACATTTCTTGCATTTGAATGATTCTTCTGATGGCGTCGTATCAGAGGAAGACATTTTGAACTTGGATTAATTTAAAAACTAAAAATTTAAAAGCTTATGTCAAGTGCAGTTATTACTATTAACTCTATATCGACACAATCTATTTTGTTCACAATTTGTGTTGCCAATATTTTTTTTTTTTTTTTACATTTGTTCTTTTTTGCGATTTTTTTTTCTTAATGAACTACGCACTATATCACGAACTTAATCCTAGATTAGAAACTAAAATCCTGAAATAATTTACAGAATTTATAAGCGAAATTTGCGGTGAACTTTAGTAAAATTCGGTGTTCAGATTTTTAAATTGTCAAACATTATGTAATGCTATCTACTTTCTTATGAACATAAATTAAAATTACCAAGCTTATCAATTCTACCATTTTCGTATTTTTTTTAAACACGTTTTCTAACATTTTTTTTTTTGTTCTTCTTGAAATCTTTAAACACGGATGAAGTTAATGACAGAGCCATGCTGAGATTCAATATATTATTTTGAGCTAAAATATAGTAGTTAAGTAACTATTTTAAAAGTCAAGTGTAGTAATTCGTACCCGCGGTGATGCATAAAGGTGCACTCCTAAATTGGATTGTTGTTTGGCGCAGCAGAGCCAAATCTGACTCTTATGCCATTAAACTCAACCAACCAATCTAAATGGGATATGTTGGAACTTGACAGCAGAATGTTTTATTTAGCAAGTGCATTTCGATTCTATATGGGTATCTGAAAGTAGGGCATACATATACCCGAACGTTTGAAAGGCTTAACACTCGCTCCTATAAAATTGTTCTTATTTTTCATCTGCAGATTCAAGAAGTAACAGTTCAAAGCATTAAAAACAATTTTGTTACATATCACAAGCATACTGATCCTCCTTTTTTCTTTTTGTAAATAGGACTTTGTTCTTCTTCTGCATAATTATGCTATAAAAATAAAAAAAAAATACCCTCAATTATTTTTTTGTGTTAGAAAAAAGAGTAAAATATGTATTTGTAAATAAAAGTAATTAAATAAAATAAAATGAACACTCAATAAAATCCTGATAACAATACGCAGTCAATAAGATTATTCATTTAAAATAATTATGAGTTAGAATTAAAAACCGATTTCAATTTCATATGGAAATCTCATTTAAAAGAAGCTATGCATTTTTCTTTGCTAAATTTTTCAATCTCTGCAAGAATGGGAAATATATAGTAGATTCAGGTTTAGTCTGTCAGTATCACGTACGGAATGAAGATTTTCTACAATGCACCGCCATTTCTCATTCTAATTTGAGTGACAAATACGAGTATTTCATTTAGGATTTCAATTTTCAATGGGAGACGTACTTAACTCAATTATGTGATAGGAAGAAATGGGGTTAAAAATGTAACATTGTTTATTGTATTTTAATTTGAATGTGGGCAAACATCAAAAGATAATAAAATGAAAAAGAAAAAAATGTCATTCAACAACACAGTAGAAGTCTCGACAATTTCTGAGGAAGTTTAGTCTGTATAAAGAGATCGCTGATAGTGTCCTGTAATACCTGTTGTCATATAACAAAAGAGCGATTGCTTTCCCCTTTCTGGCCGCACCAACCTCCCAGCATGAAGCCGGAAATGGAGGACATTGCAGCTCCTGTAGAAGAGATTTTTGAAGCACACAGAGATTATTCGTCTGTGAGACCCGGCATTACATTTTGAAAACGACATATCTTTCTCGATTAGTGCCATGGCATATCCACGCTCTATTCATGTAAGAAAAAAAAAAAAACTCATTGTGCAGTGTAAATTTTGTATTTTGTATAATCAAATTCCATTGGTTGCTTCTTCCAATTTTTAGGCAATGGTCCAAATAAGTCTGTAAAGATTATTTCAATCTACTATGTAGGTAAGCATTTGAATTTTGGGACTTTTTCAATGCTCACGATTTCCTTTTACCTCTGGGCATTTCTAATGTTTTCATTCTTTTATGTTTGTCACCACCGGAGATGAGGGCCCTGACGAGGCCAGTGAGTTCCAACAATCGTCAACATCATCATGTATGTAAACAGGAGTTTGTTCTCAATGAACCAGGTTATCAGTTTTATTATTGTAAGGAAGAAAATTTTTTTTTTTACATAGTCTAAGATACATTTCTTTATGCCAGTACAATAGTGGCGCCTGAAATCTCTGGAATGTGTTGTGTTCTCCGTAATGTCCAGCCACAGCATCATTGTGATGCTACTGCATTATTAATTCACGCTCATGAATCGGAATGTACAGTTAATCGTCTTGCGAGTCAGGATCTAGTACACAGGGCCAGTACTCTATGATTCTTGTTCAAAAAGATTGCTATTTCAGACGGCAATAATATTTTTTTATTTATTTATTTTGCAAAATCAATTCCACCACTTTCTGCCATCATGTATATAAAATTTGGTTTCATTCCCTTCCTTAGTTTTAACTAAATGAAGTCTCCGAAGAGGAAATTTATTCTTGTGGTCGTCTTGTACAATCTATAGATAAACACATACTTATGAAAAAGCGTTTTCTAGCATGAAATATTTTGAAGAAATCCATAAAATATTATTTACCTCATCTTTTTGTGCTTAGATATTTGCATGCGTTCTTTTGTGATATTCCATCATTCTGTAACAACTTTAATGGTTCAAAGTATGATTTTTTAAGTTTTTGTAAATTCCAATTTGTAATTAACAATTTTCATTTGATTTGATTTCTTACTCTAAAATCATCTTGTGCTCGTGATGGCTAAACAGACCTAATGGGACCTACAGTTTAAATATTTCCGAACCTTCTAAAATTCCATGCTACCGAAATTTTCCTGGAGCCTGTGGTATATTTACCATTAGAACCAATGGTACCAATGGTCCAAATTTTACGATATTTTTTTTGTATTGTAATATTATTAAAATTAAAATTTTTTTCCTGATTGAAAACTATTTACATTTCACGTAACATCATTTATTTTAATACTTACTCAGAAAATTTCCTATATTGAAAACTCATCAAACCTTATATTCAAGTTATGATGAGTTGATGCAAGATGCATTATTTTTACCACCAACATATCTGAAAAACAATCCTTCTCAATCCTTATTTCTTTTTCTCTCAAATATTATAGAAATACATTTTTATAAAATCAAACTGTGATGAAATCTTTATTCAATTAAATTTTAAGTAATGCCTTCAGCAATTAAAAACAAAACATGAAATTTAAATATTTTTACATCATGTTGACTAAGTTAGTGAATATCTGTTATTATATTATATAATATATATTGAGCTAATTATTATTGGGATTATTAGGGTTTGTAGCAGAGCCAAGAAATTATTGATTAGCAAAAAATTCCCATGCGTTAAATATATTGACACATATGCTTACATTAATATTTGACGTTATTAAAAGTGCATTAGTAATTCCGAATGTCATTACATCAAATTTAATGTGATAATTTACTGAATGTCAGGGACTTGGGGCCGAGTGGCCGGCGTTCTGGAGCTCAGTAACACAGGTTTCGGATTCGAAACCCAGGCGGTGGCATGTATGTATGTAGTGATTTCGAATTCACTTTAAACCGAAGGTCCTGGTCTAACATCGTAGAAAGTTGTGGGGTAGTGTTACTCGTGTCCGTAGCGTATCTTCAAGGTACACATACCCGCTGAATACTGCTAAATGAGTAACAGCGGTGCAGCCTAAAGATGCCGTAAATCTTAACTGTCTGTGTATTGCCAGCTGCATTAGAACAACAATATACCGACACCGTACGTTTTAAAAATGAAATAAATAGATAAACTTATTGTAAATTTTCCTGCCTCACTCCATCTATCCAAACAAAAAAAAAATTGCCCTTCAAATTATTCTGTATTTTTGCATCTAATTTTATTAAGTTATTCAACGTTTAAAAATATAGTTGGATTATTTCACATTGTTTTTTTTTTTTCTTTTTGCGAGTCATCACTTATAATGTTGTTATACAAGTTATTGTTAATTATATATCATATATAAATGTATGATAAAATAAAATTTATTTCCTATATATTGTTAATTATATAAATATATCATTATATTCAGTAGTGTAAATTATGTGTCGTACTTTCACAATAAAAACAAATTATGGCCCCATTAAGGTGTAATATTTAATATTGAAGATTTGTTTAAAAATTTAAACGAAATAAAAAAAAATATTATAGTGAAAAAAATTTTCAGCTTAAAGATACCAGGGTAACCAACATGATTTATATCATTCATGTTTATGACTGTTTATTTATGATTAATTGTAAAAAACTGCACAAGATATTCTTTAAATTATATTTAATTGCTCATTTGACCTTGTACGATTCGCAGATTTTCCCCATCATTACCATTTCACTCTGTTAACAAACTGCTCTGAAACGTTTTTGTTATTTTTAACTTGTACTCCTTTTTTGAATTAGATTAACCTTTTCAAAGTATTTTTATTATTTAAGTTCTCTTTTAAACCACGTTCATTTGTAATTCTTCAAAATCATCTTTTTACTTTATTATTTTAATTATTGAATTATAATTATTAAATACTTTATTGAAAAAAAACTTCTCTTCTCGTTATATTATTATCTCTCTATTAAGTGTTTATTTTTTAATGCAATGGGCTTAAAGCTAAATTAACATCCATTCATATGCAAAGAAGGAGTTAACGGTTACCTAGCAACCAAGGAGCTCCGTCAACCTACAAATCGTCGTCGTCATCAAATTATATTTCCTAAATATTTGATGAACATTCTAAGTAGTTGATTGAATGTGATATGGTTATTTAATGGTATAAGTCTAATCACCTACAATATTCATAACTAGCAAACTCACTCTAGCACCTGTTTTATCCGTTATTAGTGTTGTTGCATAGTTAAATTGTGATTTTACCTCATATTTTCTTGACAATTATGATTCTTGTTGATGTTCCAAAATATTATTTTAACACGGCTTAAAAATCCATCGTCTGCATTGAGGATTATTGTATAAAAGATGAAAATTAAATCTTGATTCAATTTATGTCAACTTTAATATTTATTTTACAAATTACTAATATTTAATTGAAGCATTATTTTATTTAATAAAAACAGATAATTACAGCGCTAAAAGCTATACTTTAAGACCAGCTTCCAAAACATAAGATGACACTGCGAAGATTATAATTTTTTTTCACAATTTTTCTTAATACAATGTCACACTGAGTACAATAACAAGATTATATAAAATAACAAGACAATATATAAACACAAATTTGAAATCAAAAACTAAATTAAGGTTTGGATTAGATTTATTTTTAAAAAGATGAAATTTTGATATTTTTTAAATGAAATGTTTTATTTGCGTTTTTTAAACATAGCTAAAAATCTAAAGAACAATTTTCTTAACAAAGTTTTTTTTTTTTTTATTTATTAAACATATTTACAATTAAAATATTATTCTAGTAAAAATGATTCTATTTCATTTTAAATTATAAAAAAAACAAGCATAATTATTATTTTATTTAAAAAAACTGCTGCATTTAATGCATCGAAACAAATTATTTAGTAAGGTGTACTATATTTTTGAAAATTAAATGGAAATATATTATTAAAATTTAATGAAAAAAATCTTTAGAATAAAATATGTAAATTATTGAGAATTACTTTAGAGTAGTTTATCCGTTTGTAGTAAATTTCTTTCACAAAAATATGTTTCATATTTGAATAAATTTATTTATGTTTGAATTAATAATGAATTATGCTTACTTCTTTAGAAAATTAATCTACATTTTGTTTGATATACTAGCATTAAATATACACTAAATGATTATCTTGAAACACACACTAAAATATTAACTTGAAACAACACTTAAATATTAACTTGAAACACAAAACTTAAATATTAACTTGAAACACAACACCATAAAATTAGCTTGAAGCACAACACTATAAAACTAACTTGAAACAATACTACAAGAATAACAAACACAATACCATGCGATTAAATTAAAATATAACACTAAATGGCTAACTTAATATAGAACACTAAAAGCTAACAACATTACTAATACAAACAAATACAAAATATTTATATACCTATACGAAACAAGAGTAAAAATATAAATTGGTAGAAAACTAATCATTCTTTTGAATAATTTAAATTGTACTGTAAATTTTAAAGAAATCAATATGATTAACGTGTAAAATTTTAAAAATTACATTTTCTCTAAAAATAAAAAAAAAAAAAAAAAAAACTGTATTCCTTTGAAAAAATACCAAGGTGGTTAAAATCTCAAAGCAAACATTAAAAATTAATATTAAAAAAATAATTACATAGCGGTTATGAGGCATTTGTTAAAATGCAGGAACTGTTAGTGTAAAACCTAATTTAGAATAACTCTTTTCCAAAATGCGTTGTTTACACGGAATAATTAAAATTATTCTCAGATTTTTTTTTTTAATTTTTAGAAAGTTGAACCTGCTTTCATACTAGTTTCTAACATTCAAAACATATTTGGAATATGAACATGCAGAAATTAGGAGAGTTTTTTTTTTGTTATATCCTTTTACCGCACATTTTCTTTTTTTAAATACAGTATCAAGAAGGCATTTTTATGTTAGTGAAATATTAAAGAACGATCAATTTCTATTTCTTTTTATTATATATAAATTTTGTGAGAAATATTTGCCGCCTATATCCAAAGTATATTTTGCTGGTATTTAAAGGCATTCATTTCTGTTACCACTAAGGTATGGGAGGGAGTTTCCAGATCAGTATACGTCTTGAATTTACAAGTTATTTTCTTGTCACACATTTTATCATGTGCGCCTTCAAATGAAACTTGTGTATGAAAGCTTTACTGCAATGCGCACAAACATGATCTCTTATGCGTGTATGAGTCAGCTTATGTCTCTTTAAATAGGACTTGTACGGTAATGCAGTACCACACACATCACAGACGTGAGGCTTAGGTTTATTATGAGCCATCACATGACTCGCGAAATCTTCTTTGGTTTTAAATGATTTTCTGTGTTCCTTACAATAGTAAGGATTCTTTACGTGAACTTTTTCATGTTTTTTCATGTTCTTTCTGTCTGTGAATACTCTCCCGCAGTCCTGGCAAACGTGAGGTCTCTCTTTGGCATGATCCCTCTGGTGTGTCGCGAGATCACTGGGCGTTCCGAATGCTCTTCCACATTGGCCACACACATACGACAGAGTTGGATGGTTCTGATGGCAATGCATTCTTAAATGCTTCAGAAATTGAAACATCGTTCCGCATACAGTGCACTCGTGTAATTTATTGGATGGTAAAATATTAGATGTAGACATGTTTAAGAACTATATGACTCGGAAAAGTAAGAAATATTATATGCTAAATCCAAGGTAGGAGGATACTTTTGGATTTTTGCTTACACGTTTGCGAAGTACTCGTTTCACTAGGCTTGATAGCACTGGACTTGGTGCTTTGGGTTTGACTAACCTTGCATTTTATTATTGTATTATTGTTGCCATTTTTTAATGATTTCTTGTTGTCAATAATTTTGTTTTTCTTAAAATAATACACACTACAACAGGGTGTAATCGATCTCTATAAGATTTGGCTTGTAGCTCTACTGTCATTTTGTGTACACGAGGGCAAAACAAACAGGGATCTACAGCTTAAAGTGGATTCGTAACGTGAACGTGAACGTGAAAAATTAGGATTAAAATTAGTAACGTGAAAAATTAGGATTAACGTAATAAGAATATCGTGATTCACTAAAGATTGTATGCTCGATTCTACATCTGACATCCTTTCTGCCCCCGGCTTTCAGATAAAAATAATTTTTTTTTTAATTTTTAAAGGAATTGCTGTGTTTGGCACTCTTATTCATGCTACTTGTTGAGTGAATCCTGTTATCAACATCACGCCACGCAATTGCGGTGCATAGTCAACTGGTTGGATTCTTAGTAGGCAAAATCCTAATTTTCATTGTTCGATGGTGGGCTGTTTACATAGCAAATCAATGAAATTTGAGACCGGTAGATTTTCTTCAGAAAAACTTCATTTGAAACTAATTCAACATTCAAAGGCTGAAATATTTTATTGATAACGATTACGAAATATTTAAAAAACAATTTCGAACAT
>BPLR01008626.1:0-96402 GCA_021605095.1 Caerostris extrusa | reverse complement strand
ATCCTATATTGATGCATTTATTTCAGCATAGCATTTTTTGCTTTTAATGAGTATAAATCACTTATGACATTGATATAATCTATTTGTGCAAATTAATGCATATAATTATTGGTAATTTTAATTAGTTTAATAAAATGATTCTTATGAAACATATTTCTACCGTGTGAAGTAAATTATGATTATTTAAATTTGAATTTTTTTTTTTTTTTTTTTTGCAATCTTTATTTTATTAATTTCCCACACACTCTTGCAGGTTTATCATCTAGCTGGTGTTCGTTTAAAGAATTATGTGATAGACTTTTGATAACAGATGAAGAGCTGCGACGTAAAATATGGACATGCTTTGAATATTCTATAATGAAACATACAGATCTTATGTGTGATCGTCATTTGGATCAATTGTTAATGTGTTCTGTATATGTTATTTGCAAAGTATGTTTTTATTTCATTTAAAAGAAATTTTATTTTATTTACAAAATTTTAATACAAATATTAAATGTTGCAGTAACCTCTTCATAATCCAATATATTTGAAATCACTGCCATGCCATATTATCGAGTAGCAATATAGTTTTAATGGGGTTATCAAAGATAAAGCACTCCAGATCAAAATTTAAATAATTAAAACATGTATATTAAACAAGTAACACTGTACTGAAATCAAAATTGACAGTTAAAATAAACATTGTTTGAAAACGCATCACACCACTGTTTGGCAGTCAATCAATGCTGGATATAAAATACCAGATCAAAGAGAAAGTATATCTTAACCTCATACAAGAGCGTATTTTTGTGTACCTTAACCTCATACAAGAGTGTATTTTTGTGTATCTTAACCTCATACAAGAGTAATTTTATTAGTCATCCAAACCAAACCTTTAATACAAAGTCATGATCTAGGATATTCATTCATTAGTTAATTTTTTTCCCTATCTTCAATCTGTTATGACATCAGTCAATAGTGCATGTTTGTTTTAATAGTTAACTTACTTTTGTGCAATTAACTGTTAAAACATGTTTCATATTAAAATTATATGTGATTGTTATCCTGACACTGGGTAAAAACTCAACTACGTCAGACTATCATTATCATTCTGACGTAAATGTGTCTACCTTTGATATGTTTATATATATATGTATATATTGCATGTTGTTTATTCATTGGTATATTTAAATTATTGCTAACAAAAATTGCCATTGTTCAAATTGAGTAAGGATCTATTTTATTTTTCAACAATTAATGATGTTTGATTAATAATTATGTTTGTAAATTTTATAATTTTTTTGCCATTTATTTTGTTTCTATAATTATTATCTGATTACCATTCTTTACAAGGATAATGAAATACACATCCAGTTAAGAAACACAATGTACAAGATTAAAAATAGCAATTTCAAGATAATTGAATTGAAAGATAGTCTAATTTCAAGATAGCCTTTTTTACATATTTATTTAATAGCACATTTACTGTTTTGTTAAAATGTTGTAATTATAAAATAATACACTATGAAAATCTTCATGCATTTTCAAAATTATTGAAAAATATAAATGACCAAGATTTATTTTATTCTCAAATTTCTTAATATTTTGCTTTATATATTCCAAAAATCTATTTTTTTCAAAAAAAAATGCTGACCTTTCTATCTCTGGATTAAATATGCTTAAAAGTTCATAATTTGTAGTAAATGGTAAAATACAATGTATTAAATTGTAGATCACATGATGCTGTCTTTCAAATTTTATGTATGCATTATGCTGGAAAAGTATGCGAGGTGAAGATCTAATTTTTTTCTGAAGATTCAACATATATTTCAGAAAATTTTTGTTGTCATACAAGCATTTCTGGCATAAGTTTCACTAAAAAATGAAAATGTTGAAACTTTCACAAAATTCAATTAACATAAATTTTTGGGGTAACAAAATATGCATCAAAATTTTTAATTGTATTTTCAGTTTCTAAAATTGAAACAGAAATATGTGTTATCGTAAAAAAATGTCTTCTTTCTATTTTCAGACAGAGATTTTGTTTTAAGAATCTTTTGAGACAGCTTCTAAAATTATTTGTTCAAAATAGGCCAGACATTTTTAAAAATTCACTTATGTTAATGCATTTAAACATTTATTTTAAATGTTTTTAATAATAAAATAAACCATCACCTCGACAATAATAGTATGTGTTACTTGCATTTAAATTTAGAGGAAGTTGCCAATAGTTTTGACATTAAATCATCTGGAAACCTTGTTTGAAAGTGCTTGTATATTTTTCTAGGTGACTAAAGAAGATAGAAGTTTTCAAGAAATTATGAAACATTATAGATTACAGCCTCAAGCTGCTAGTCATGTATGTTATGTTTCTGATTATTTACATCATTAATGCTTACAAACATAGCTTTAAAATAAGTTTTTAACCCTTTTAAATATATTACAGTAGTAATAAATAATATTATTTATTTCCTTAGGTATACAGAAGTGTACTTTTAGCTAGTAAAGGGAACAAAAAGCGAAGGAATTCGGGAAGCAGTGAAACTAGCAAAGATGGTTCTGGGTCAAATTCTCCGGTACCCTCTGAAAATTCAAAGAGTGAAAATACAGATAAAGAAGAAAAAGGTAATTTTATTTAAAAATAAAAAGGATTTTTTTTTTTATGCATTGCCATTGCATTCAATTTGAATAGAATAAAAAGTAGTTTTTGCATAATCAAAATTTTCTTTCAAAATAATTTCAATACTGAGATAATTTTAAATTTCAGTTTTTGATACTAGTTAATCATTCAGTTATTGATATTTTTAAGTATTTTGAGAGTCTTCACTATTATTAAGGGATGATATTGTAATACTTTTATTTTTATAGTGATTGTTGTGGGAGACGATCACCTTGTCATTACTTAAAAAGTTATCATTAATCATTTACACAAATAATAGAGGAGAAAAATACCTCCTTTCCAAACTACTTTTCTTAGGTTTATTAAAGGGGCTTTTCATTGACATTAAAAAGTCACATTAGATTTTAGCTATATATAAGTTTTCTGAAACACAATCTTTATTCAAGCTGTACATTTATAAAGTGACAATTTAATTTGACTAATATGGGTGGCTTTTCTTTTCTTTTTTTTTTTTTTTTTTTTTCCTTTTAGTAAGTGCAAAAGTATAATTGTAATAAAGTTACAATTTAGTATCACCATGAAATAGGCTTACCTGCACAAAATATTGAATAAGCATGAAAAAGCACTGAAAGAGAGAAAAAAAATACGTCAAAGTACACCATCTCATCATTTTTATGTAGGAAACTAATGTAAGCTCCTTTTAATGAAATTAGAGGTAAAAACAATGTAGAGGGATAGATATTTGCTTTATTGTAGAAATCTTTGCTCACATAATAAAGTAAAAGGAAGATAACTTCTTGATGTAAACTTTATTTGTCAATTTATCTTTTTAAGAAAGAATATATTTGGTAAGTAAGTTATTTGCACTTAAAAAAAAAAAAAAGTAAGTACCATATATAATGGATAAATATGATTAATTTATCATATTTTAATATTTTTCTTTCTTCTTGCACTTATATAAAAAATTTTCCAGAATTAAAACGAACAGAACAGTTAAGCACAATACGTTCATCAAGTACTCTACCAGTGCCTCATCCAAGTAGTCAACCCCCTACCCCTACCAAATTAACTGGTACTGGTACTCATTTTGAATTTGAGGAACGAGGAGATCTTATCAAATTTTATAATAAAGTAAGGAAAAAAAAAATATAGATATTTTTTTTTTTGAAATTATTCAAATTTGTAAAATTTTTCTAGTAAGCATTGGATGGATAAATAATTGTTACAATGCAAATATGTATTTTTATATGCTATCTTTAAAATGTAAATAAAGTAATAGTTACAGCATGAAAATAAAATAATGTATTTTTTTTTAAGGTTTATGTGCCAAAACTTCAAAAGTTTGCCTACAAATTTTCACAGACTAATAATGGAGTGAGTATTTACTTCTTAACTTCAGCAAAAAAACTAATTGGCATTAATTTCTATTTCTCTTTTGCATAATGAATTATATATATATGCATTATTACTTAACAATTTTATTTCTTAGATGAAGATCTATAGGGGGAATCATTTTTAAGTATTTTTGCTGTGTTGTCAATTTATTTGATTAACATGAGATAATTTAATTAAAAATAATTTTTGAAATACAAATAATTGCTACATCTAATTTGTTTTCCTTTTTATCTAAACTATTTCATACATACTCCAGAAGCTTATTGTTCTTTGTTACATTTTTTTTTTTTCAAAAGCATATTTCTTAAATTAATTTTTATACAATCTAATGATTTGTATGTTTTTTGCGTATTCAGCTGGAATCGCCTCCCTTATCTCCTCTGCCGAGATTGAATGCTCACCCTTCATCTCCTTGGAGGAGAGTTTCTAGCAAGCACTCTTTGTATATAGCTCCTCTGGTCAACAACACACAGTTCCCACCTTCTCCAGGAAAACCCCTTTCTTGTTGTTTCAATAAGAGTCCTGCAAAGGTCAGTGTTTCATTTACAGAAGTGTTTTATTTGGAAGATTTTTATTTCAGTACCTGCATATTACTGCTTTCAATTAATTAGCACTTCTCAAATTGGAAGACAAATACTTACATTTTTAAAGTAAAGGAAAAACCCATATCCTAAAATTTTTTCTTAAAATATTCTAATTTATCAATATATTCTCTTCAGTGTTTCCACCTTTTATTTTATGTACATGCTGTGTTTTGCCTTATTCTAGAAATATTTAATAACTGGCTTTATGTAACTATTCAGTTGCATTATTTAGTTGATAATTTCTTAAATACATATAATAGCTTTAAACTCAATTTTCATGTTTAATATTATTTTTTTCTATTTTACTGCTGTTTACCCTCTTTAAATCATACACTTAGACTTTTAAAGTTATTTATGTAGTATCACAATCAAATTAAGAATGAAATAAATTTGTATAATTTTATGACTTATGAATAACTTACATTTCTCAACACTTATGTTGACTTCTTATAATTATTATATCTCTTGGAAATACATTAATGAATGGGTCAATTAAAATTTGCAGAGAAAGATGTCTATAAATCATTAAGAATGAACAAAAGATATATTATTTGACCAAGTCTTAAGTTTTAAAATCAATAAAGTAGAAGAAAAAAAGGGGTATGAAGTAGAGTCAGAAATGATTATGCTCTGAAATTTTAGGCAATGTCAGGATATCAATTCTGAATATTTGTCATATCTCGTTCCAAAAATGTTTTTTCGAAAAATAATTTTTTTTTTTCCATCTTTGAAATAAATGTGCTTAAAAGATCCATAGAATTCTATATTCTAAACATAACCATGATAAAAACATTTAATGGGCCATGTGATGCTATCTTTTAAACTTTATGTTGCAACTTTGCTGAAAAGATGTGGAAAGCAATCTAATTTGTTTCATAAATAATTTCTAAAATGCAGTTCAAAAATTTTGGTGGTAATCATAATCATTGTTCGGTTGAACGTTTGAATGATTGCCAGTTACATTTCTGATTAGTTAAAAGTTGTTATTTTTTAACAGTTAGAACTTTGTTATTGAGGACATGAGTGTGCATATACTTGAAGTAATTTGAAATTTAAATAACAAGGTGGTGATAGTACCAGGATATCAAAGGAAAAGTCAGGAAATTTGATTAATCTGGAAGCGTCAGGGGAAATTCATAAAAATATTTAAAATGGAGGAAATCTCGCTCCAAATGTGTGCAAGATCAGCGATTTCACACTATCGTTTCTCTACATTGACAGCCTGATGTCAGCAAGTTAACAATCATAGCAACAGCTTTCTTGCAAGGATATGGTGACTTTTTGAAATTTCATTGCGAGAGCAATAAGCTGATGAATGTGGTTGACAGCAACCCTATTGAAACAATGATTGGCTTTTGCTCTTTTTTTTTTTTTTTACTTTTAATTCACTCAATTTTATCAATGTTTATCACTTTTAGTACATCACAGGTAGCATATTTCATGATATATGCTATCTTTGGATTCAAGTTAGATTCGTTATGTTAAAATTTCTAGTATTTTTATGTATAACAGGAATGAAGTATACTATTTTAATAGATCTTTTTTAGGATGTTCTTTCCATTTTTTTAAAATTAAGTTTCATATATAAATAAATATATTTTTTTTTTCATGTTAGTTCATATTAAATAACTGGTAAAACTGTTTTTATTAATGTATATTGTACACATACAGTGATTCTGAGTAGGGAGAAAACTAGGAAATATTTATTTTATAGCCATAAATCAGAGAAAATATTAAAAGTTTATTCAGGGAAATTTTTTCATCTTCTGTAGCCTCCCGAATAAGTTTTTCTAATGTATGAAAAAAAATAAAATTCTGTAATAAGTCTTATAACAATAATCTCTGTAGATCATTTTTAGTAAATTACGTATTTAAAGTAAATATTACATAATAGCTATCACTAATGAATGTGCAAGCCCTATAAGCTATGAAAAATATCCTCTTAGTGAAAATAATATTCTTTTAAGTAATGTGAAATTCATTGAAAGAAATTTATATTAACATGTATCACTTTCCTTAGATCAAAGTTAGGTTTCCTATGAAGGAAAGTTACTTTCCTCTTCTTTGTAGGCAAGAAAGGCATAAACGTATCATATCAGTTTTCTATTGAAAGAAGTGAATATAAATAGGCTGCTAAGAAATCTTTTTGTTATATTTAAAGGATTCTTCCAAAATATGTTTTGACACCATTCATTTATTTTTCATGCATAGAAATATTTATTCTTCATATTAATTTTTATGTAGAATTACAAACCTGTTCTTTTTAAAATAATATTCACTATTTTATAAAATTTAAAGAAAAAAATTATTTGATTTTAATCTCAGAATTAATTTATAAATTCTAATTATAGAAATATTACACAACATATTTTAATTGGTTGTTTTGAAAAAATAATAAAAGCTAGAATTCCTAACTAAAGATTGTAAACTACATCAATCAAATTTTGTAATTTTAAAAAACTCAATATATATATTAAACCTTTAACCTGAAATTTAGTTGTGCTATTAAATTTGAAATATTGCTCTACATCAATATCAATTATATTTTTTTATCTTAGGATCTTCGAGCAATAAACAATTTTTTGAAACTTGGTGACAAAAAGGTTGTGAAGCGATTGTTACAGGATGATAATGATAATGAAAATCCTCCAAAACGATTATGTGAAGACCTCACATTAAGAAAAATCCAAGATGTAATCACTGAAAGGCAAGGTGGAAATAATAATGGACTTCCTGAATAAATTTTCTCTGTTATAAATTATATTTCAATTGAAAAATGAATTTCTACAAATCTTTGTGTTCACCATGGAGAGTGTTTATTCCCACTGTCATTTTGTTAACCAGTCACAATTTCTGTATAATGTTACTTGTTTCACTCATCAAATGAATTTTTAACTACAAAAAGTATTACAAAAAAAAAAAAAATGTACATTACACTTTATTATTATTATTATTTTTTTTTTTTTTTTTGTTGTTACATGTTAGAATTATACCCAGTAGATTGATATTAAGTCTTTGTATCCTATTATTTTAAAGACTTCTAAAATTTGATTTTTTATGTATGTAGCTTTTACTGAACTCTCAATTAGCCATTTTGTAAATATTTTTATATTTATTAATAATTTGAATGTTTAAAATTTTTACTGTAAACATATTTTACTTAGAAGTCAAAAATGTTTATATATAAAATTTCCCATTTTAAGCATTTTAGTATTTTTTTGCTTATTATATATTCATGAGTTGGCATATATGTATATAGATTATATAATTTGGGCAAAATGTTTACCTGTGTTATAAACAAAATGTGGTTGGAAATCATGGTTTATTTTTTCATTGAATGGAGACAAAAAAAATATTGTAAGCTATAGCAACTTATAATTAATTGAATTTCATTTTGCAACCGTGACAATCATTGAAGGAAGTGAAAAGCAATCAATTGAAAATAAAACAGATTTCTACGATCATCAATAATCTTTATGCAGATAGCCTTTCCAATTTTTTCCAAATAATATATATAGATGTTTAATATGTGAGTGTGTTTATTTTACATTGTGATGTTCAATGCTTGTAAAATGTGACATGTGGAACTGCTAAATTATTGGCATTGAGCACAACATCAGTGTGTTAACATCATTTCCTGGAATGGACTGATAAATGGTGAGAATTGGTGGAAATATTTCCAGTGATTTTGTTAGAAAGAACCCAGATAATTCAAACATGTTTAGAATTAGGGGTTCAAATATGCATTTTTTATTTTAAGTCTTTGTTTAATTGATTTTTGAAGAAATGCTTATCATCAAATCTACTTGCTATTTAAAGCAGTAGCTATATTATATGCCATCAGCCAAATTAAACTATGGCTGGCTCATGAATAATTTTTTTCTGTTAATTTACTTAAAATGTGAAAAAAAATGTAATTTTATTGCATTTTTGATTTTTAAATGTTTTTAAAAAGGAGCTTTTCACTTTCAACTTCTCTATTGAGATATGTTTTAATTAATGTAGGAATGTAAAAACATTTATATAATAATAATTTTATTTTATCTTTGTATTTTTACTTTCAATAGTATTCATAAAACATGTACACATCTGAAATCTCTAATGACTTACTGAAAGTATTATTGAATGCCAATGCAAAAAAACATTATATATAAAAAAACATTTAATATATTTTTATGTGGTACTGCCTTTTAATTCTGCATGTTTATTGTTTTGAATATTGAAAATTATATTACTGAAATTTCAAACCAATTTCTGTGGATAATTGAGAGTTCACATCTATTTGTTTTCCCTCATGCCTAGGCAATTTGTTATGTTTATCTACCTTTGTTTTCTTAGATTTTAATTAATATTTTTATATGTTTGTGATGTGCCTAAAAAATATTTGTGAATGTCTAGCCTCGCTTTTAATCTAAATTAATTACAATAAAATCAGTGATGAAACCTTTTGGTGTGCTCTTTGTTTTTCGACTGAATGTACATGTTGGATATATAAAAATGTAATGTGAATATTTCTAATTATATGTTGTTGTTTTTTTTTGTCGATTTAATTTAATTATTTATCTTCTCTCATTAGTATTTCTGAAACTACATTTTTATTGATCAAATGAATGCAAAAAATGCTTCAATAGCATTATTCAAGACCTTCATAAGAATCATGATAATTTTTTTGGACACAAGTTTAATATTATTTAAAACAATCACTGGTAGAATTATGAAATCAGGTTATGGATCCTAAAAATAAATAAAACAAAGATTATGTCTTGTAAGACATAAGACAAAACAAAGAAAAAATAGATATAAAACAAAAATTAATGGTGCCTAAATAAAAAGGATATATAAAAATAATAAATTCCTATGTAGAAAATAGAGAATGTTCCTTTTTTTTTTATTTAAAAAAATTTGGAACTCCTCGATATCTTCTGGTATTCAAGTACTACTCAGTCTATGCAAGTGAATTTTGGTAGTTAAAATTTGTAAGTGAAAGATGAGTTCTGTTTGGTAAGTGCTGTGATCAAGTGAGCAATTTTGTTAATTTCTACAAAGTATTGAATCTAAGATAATAATAATTATATGTCTACTTAGTGAAAAACGATGTATATTAACGAGATGAAGCAATTGGAAAAAAAAAAAAAGTTATAATACAAGGTGTTCTAAAAAGAATTGCCTAATTTCACAAGGCTATACTACTTTGCATGCATTTTTAGAAATACACTTATATATAATTCACAAATGTTCAATGTAGCCTTTAGTGGACATATTCCATATACAGGGGTTATTCAGAAAGGCACACCCTGCCTTTAAAATGACATAACTGTAGGCCTAGAATTTTAAATAAAAAGCTTGTAAAATTAGTTACAAGATTAGCTAATAGATGGCACAGTGAGATTTAAATAATGCTCAATTCAATGGTATTTCATCATCAAGATCTGACAAGGAGTTGTATCAAAGGAGTTAATATAAAAATTTAATGAACTTGTGTATTAATTGGAGCAACTTGTTTTCATTGTACTGGAATATTGCTAAATAGATTCTAAGACGATCAGACAAAGTTTTCAATAAAATTTAATGTTAAAAAAGTCCTGATCAGACAATTATTCGAAATTTGTCCAAGAAGTGTGAATAGATTGATTGTCAGAATGTGGGATGCAGTCATGACACTTCAAAATATGTAGGCAGTTGAAGAAAGTAGTTAACTTAATCTTCTGAAGTAGATGCTGTGACCAGACTGTTAGATTCCACTATGTACAAAACTATGCAAAGGGCCCTGCAGCTGTTCCCATAAAAATTCAGTGTCATCGAGCAATTACAACTACAGTTCTATGACAAAGAGAAGACTTTATTAATGACATACTCCAAATAATTAACGAGAGTAAAATTTGATGTTGGCTGTACATCGTTTACTGATGAGGCCCATTTTCATTTGGAGAGTTTTATCAATAAACAAAACTGGAGAATTTGAGGAACTGAAAAACTGTCTGCTTGCAAAACCATTGCATTCTGAAAAACTTGCCATTTGGATTGTATTATCCAGTTAAAGGGAACTTTTCTTATGAGGGAAATGATGAATTCATTCTGTTGTATTGAGTTTTTACAATATGTTGAAAGATGCACCAAATAGTTTGAAATTACATCTAATTTGACCTTATTCCTGCTGTATTTGATTTTTTTTTTTTTTTTTTTTTAAGAATACTTCAATAACAGCATCATTGCTCTGAATTATTTTGTGATAAACATCGGGCCTTTTCTTTGGGGCCAGAAATGTTGAATTTGAATCCTGAAATGTTGGAACGGTTCATGTGAGGTATTGCATCCACTTCAATAGATATTGCAGTAGGTGGTTTCAAATTTTATATTGATAATGTTACTGCTACACACGGTGGCCATATTGAATCCATTGTAATGTGACCTGCTGTTTAAGAAACACAATTTCACTGACTATTTAAAGGAAATTGTATCGAGACTGCAGTGTCCTTTTTGTTAGCCAATCTTGCAATTAATTTTGAAAATCGTTTATTTAAAATTCCAAATCTGTATTCGGCATACTACTTGTTTAATTTGTCATTTTTAAATATTGGGGAGTTCTTTTTGAAAACTCATTCTATACTTGTGTAAGCAGGCATATCTGTTGAAAGGTGAGGCTCATTAAGTCTTTCAGAAGTCTCACAAAAAGGAAAATTCGCATACATTTAGATCAGGCAACTTTTGTAATGCAAAAATTGTTATGCGTGAGCAGCTGAAGCTAGCTAGTTGCAGCAATTTCCTACCAACAAGGAATAACTTGAAGGCTGGTGCTAAGAAAAAGTTTATTTCCAAATGCATTTTAAAATTTATCCCAAGGCATGTCTTGTGAATTGGGATGATTCTTTTTAAATACCATATACTTTTATTAGTAATTGAATGATTGTATAAGTTACTCAAAATTTGTATGTGAAAAGAAAAGGGTTGAATTTTTAATTTTAAAAGCTTTGGATTAAAAAATTTTTTTTTTTTTTTTTTTTTTTTTTTATAGTTTTTCAATCAGTACAATTCCTACAATTTAAAGATATTGGAAGAAATATTTTCTACAATTTTCCCTGGAGGATCTTCAGAAATCATACAGTGAGTAGTTCTGTTTAAATATGCAGTTGTATTACACAGCAATAATTTTTTAAAATAGAAATTAATTATTAGTAATGAGTTTCATTTAATAAATAACTTATTTTTCTAAGTTTCTCTTAATAATGGAATTATATGCTGGGATATTTGATGTTTGCATTTTCAAACCACTGATAAATGATGAGAAAGAAAATATAATAACATTACAGCATTCAGAGCAGTTATGTGGAAATTGAAATGTGATGCACGTTTGGTCATACTGATGGACCTATATAAAACTCATATTTTATGTTCACACTGAGGTTTTCCACATTTTCACTTTTTAACATTGCCATGCATTATAAACATTTTTGAGTAATAAATTTTCTGCTGCATACCAGAAGTTTTGATCCAGAAATTTAAGGTTATGAAATTTGAAAGTCTTAGACACTATTTATGAAATAAATAAGCTCAAGTCCAAATAATTTCAACAAGAAGTAGTCAAATGCAATATATTAAGCAGAGTGCATCATTTTTTTTTGCAAGGCATGTTTATTTCGCACAAGTGTATTTACAGGGTTGCGATTATGGCACAAGATGGTCTCAAGAAATTTATTTGTAATTTTCTGGAAAGGCAGGGAGAGCTTTAATAGTTTAAAAATTTGAAAAGTTCTGAAACTTTCAGTGATACCATTATCATAATAGCGTAATACATCCATAGTGATATTTCAATGTTGGAATAGGTAATGTTAAATTTCACTTAATTGGAAAAGATAGTTGCAGAAACATAAGGGAATTATTATTAAAATGTAAGATTTTTACAAATTTTTTTTGTATAAAACTCTTTAAATATTAAATTATATATTTTTTTAATTCAATATGAATGATAATACAAGGTTGGCATTTGATTTCTAATCCAGTTAAGAGGGAAAAATGCAAAAAGTAAAGCATTTAAATTGATGCAATATTCTTATTAATTGATATAATATAAAGTAACCACAACAAAGTCAGGTGTATTTACATGGTTTTATTTTGTTTAAGACATAATTTTCATCGAATTCAAAATATAAACAGAATTTTTACACAATAATTTCATATACAATCAATTCAATACGTCCTAATTTAATAAAAATTATACATATTTAGATAATTGTGTGAATTTATAGGAGGCTTGAAAATCAAATTTTGTAAGTATTACATTATTAGCAAATATTTTAGCATTAATATACAAATTTGTGCCCCCACTATTCACAAAATGATTTCTAGATTAAGCTTTAAATTTAGATATTTATTCATAATTAATTTGATTCAGTCAATAGGAATGTCACATAAAGTGATAATTATTAAATTATTTTCATAAATGGATGTAAAATTTGTGCAATTTCATTAGATGTAATATTTCATACAATTATATTTTCAAATTTTCTAAAAGCAATTAAAAAAAAACTATATCAAAAGTTTTAAACAACGATGACATACTAAAAATAAAACTAGATATTTTTATTTCGATCGCTCCAATAAATGTTAACAGAAATGATTTTTTTAAAAAAAAAAATTCACAACAATGAAAAATTTAAAAGAAATTTAGCTGCCTAAACATATCTACATGTATTTAAAATCTCAGAATTCAATAAAAAAATAAAACAACCATGCAATAGTCTGCCAAATAGATTTTGAAAGCAATCAAAAGAAATGAGCTCTCAGCAAATAACAATAAAACTATAACAGCATAAAATGTTACAAAATAAGAAAAAAATACTAGCTAAATACAATCAATATCTGTAAAGTGTCTTGTAAAGAATCCTAAAAATTCATTAGTAAAGTAGAAAATATGCTACCATATAAAAACAGTCATTTCACTTAAAAATGTCTTCAAAGTGAGAAAATGGCGCAAAAATTGCATACAAAATGAATGTGGAATGCATGTATTTTCAAATGTATATCATTCATTCATATAGGACTGCCCAAGCCTAGTATCGAGAGATCACATTGTTCAGCATCAAAAATTGGACCACTTAGAATTTGTAAAATAATTTTGCTGTTATAATCATTATATTTCACAGATTTATTGTTTACAATTGCTTCATTAATATTAGCAATTATATGTTTTAAGAAAATTAAAATTTACAAATTTTTTATAATTTGCAAAAATTTACTTCATGGTCTTTATTTTACAATTTAATTGATCATTGTACTCATTTTATATATTTCATATAACAAACATGTAAACTAAAACAACATAGCCACTTCAAATGTTAAGGAACTGAAAATATAAGAAAAATCCAATATTTTAAAGAATTATCCTTCTATTATATTCATTTGATAATTTGTTAAAATAATTGATAAAAAAAAATGAGAAGTTGGGAAAAATTTTCCAATGGAATATTAGAATGAAACAAAGTTAATTCTCATAAATATGCATTTATGAATTTTATTATAAATTTTTTAATTTGTTTTTCTAGAAATTTTTAAAACAATTTTTAATTTTTTTTTCTTTCTTAAGCCATATATAATGATAAAACTTATTCATATAAAAATTTTAAGTTAAGATATCCATAAAAAATCATTTGTGTCCTCTTTTAAGGAGGTGAATAATTAAATTTATGCATTATTATCTTTGATTATTCAGTAAAATATTTGCATTTTAATTGCTTTCTAGAGCATAAAAATATCGAAATGGATCTTAATTTTAATCAGAAAAATCTTATTAATCTTTTAAGTTGTATTTAATAAACTTATAAGATATTTGCACTAGTTAATAACTGTATTTATTTTGCCATAATAAATGGATAATGCATATATAAGAATCTTGGAGCTCACACTTCTGTATAATTCTTTTTATTTCATTATGACGAAACATTTCATTACGACTATAATTTAATCTTGCTAATTGAATATCCCTATTTTTTTATTTCTCATACTTTTATAAGCCCATATTTTAAACATTTTTCAATTCTGTATAGATTTATTAATTGATGGATGTTAACATTTAATTTATTTATAATCATAACAATTTTTTTTTTTTTTAGTTTCTGGATTAAGTGAAGAAAAAAAAATCTATAATTTCTGTTTAATAATCCTAATGAAAAATTAAATTAGAAAAATTAGTTAAATTTTTTAAATAAAATAAAAAACCCCTCAATATTAGGAAAATTTTAAATTATTAAAAAAACAAACATTTTGTTTATATCACAGAAAGGGAACGGCATATTCTCTTTCAAACATATACTATTAATAAGCTACTGATCTTGGGCAGACCTAGTTAACATATTATCTGTGTATAAACTTTCAATTCAGTTTGTACTGATAAAGGTTACTTATATTTGGGCTGCAAAGGATTCCTGAATAGATGTGCTTCTTTGTAGCTCAATCCAAAAACTTTATACATTTAGATGTCTCATTTCTGAGAGACGAGGAATTTTACACGCAGTGGAAATCATTTCAAGAACTCTTTCATTAATGCAAATATGTTTAACTAGACTACTGAAATTGAAAGAGATAAGGTAGCAGAAGTATAATTTTGTAGCTAAAAGTTGCCAAACTTTTAATGACACAAAAAACACGTAGAAAAGTTATAAATATTAATTTTTTTTTCATATTGTCAATGACCCATTACTTATGATACAGAGAATGTTTGACATATTATTGCTTCCAACATGCTTCAATGTTTTCAAATATGTGATTTATTTTTTTGTGGTGTTTACAATGAAACTGTTATACCTATTGAATGCCATTTCTGTTATCAAAATTAATTCTTCACCTTGGTGTAAGAACTTAACTCACAATACTTATCTTTTTTTTTTATATCTCTATCAATCAATGTTACAGGCGAAATTTCTCGATTCATGTACTAAAGACTGCTCCTTTTGCAAACATACAGTAGAAATATTTAAAGAATTCTGCTGAATGTTTTTGAAATGGCTTATGTGATGATCACATACACTATTGAATACAGATGGATATTGATAATATTCGTTTTTCTTTTACTGTTAAAGATAAGTGGGCCTGGCAATTTTACAATATTTGTAAAATAAAATAAAATAAGTAATAATAATTAAATATGTTAGGCATTAGGGAAAACAATATATTAGGTATTTTCTGTCTTCTCTACCCATAATACTAAAGTGGTAAGGTACTACTATTATACTAGACACTATTTAAGGAAAGAAAGGTAATTGTTTTGGTAACATACCTTTTCAGATAAAAAGTATTGTCATAAGATACAAGCTTATAGAAGCCTATGTCCTATGCTTAATAAACATACTTTCATATATTTGTAGTAGGATAGATAAACAAAATAATAATAATAATAATAATAATACAAGTAAAACTTTAGCTTAAATATATACAGGAACATTATAGCTAGGGATATTTAACTTATAAGGGAGAACCGGCTCACCTAGCAAAGGCTTTGCGATAGCACCTATATAGCACAGTAAATTACAGATTATTAAATACATGACTACAGCATAAGAGTAATTTACTCTCATAATTTCAATATGGTACACACAATCGGGCACACATTTTCATGCAGTGAAAGAAATGGTGCAATCTCATAAATAGGGAAATAACTCTCCCTTTTTTTTTTTTTTTTTTTTTTTTTTTTATCAAACCAACTGACAAGAGATTGGCCCCCTAAAATACAAATTTGCCAAGATAAATAATTTTTCATATTGATTAATTTGACATTATGATCTTGATGCCTGCACTATTGCCATTTTGAGGTTATTTGCCAAGTGAGACACATCCACTACACTGTCTACCATTTCTTGAACTGCTATAACTGATGGGAATTCAGTAGCAGCTTTTTTCGTGCTGCCCACTAGCGTTTTTAAAGAGTCACATAAGCTATTGGAATTGTGCATAACCCGAGTCTTAAGCTCAGAGTTAGTGAGATTGCGATGCACTGAATCTCCTATGTACACTAGTTTATGAGCACCGATAACAATGAACTTACTATGTCCTACAAATACTTTGGGAGGTTGGTTATTTTTAATAGTCATCAAGAAGGCATCAATGGCATTAGTTAAGTGCATGATATGTGTTTCAAGCTGCACACCATAAAAAGTCAAAAGCTGAATGTCTTTTGGGTCCAAAGGAGATGAAAACTTTTCTGTTGGAGTGATATCAGCGGGGCTTTCAGAATGACTAACCACAGGTATTTCAGATTGCTTTACCAACTCATCAAAAGATTGACACATATCTTTAGGCAAGGCAGCTTTGATAGATTCATTTTCTTTTTCAATTGTTTCTTTTGATTCTAAATTTACATAATCATATTCGTTGAAATATTCTCCAGAGCTAATTTGAGATTTTAGTAAATTAGCAGGTGTTGGTGGTAAAGGTCTTTCTTGCAATTTTGCAGCTGGTTTTCCTTTTAAATTTGGTTTAGGAGCTACTGGAGGCTTATTAGATTTGTCAGTTATAGTTTGTTGACTTTTGAAAAGAAGAGTAGAATTTCCTTGAATTAGAGATGTTACTTGACGCACATCTTCCACTAGATTCTTAGCGCATGCAACAAGCATATCCAATTCATCTGGTGCGGACAAATCATCAGAATGAGCAAGTTTGGAAGCTAACCAACCTTTATCATCTAATGCTTGCACACAAGTTTTCACAGTGGCACATGATTCTTTAATTGGTTTTACTAATTTGTTTAACTTAAAGCACAAAGACTTATCAGCAGCATGAGTTGAATTTGCCAAAGCGCCTTGAGCAAAGTTAAACAAATCAACTAGAGAACACTGCAATTTATGACAGGTGCTTTCAATTTCAGGTATTTTGGCTTCCATATTTTCATATTTACGCCAGGTTGTGCTTACAAAACTAAACAGTTTTGATATAGAGCTCTGAACTTCTTGTTGGTATTTCATAAGCAATTCAACAGCAGACTCTCGATCTAACAATAATTCTGAACAATCTGGTAATATACTTTCATTCCTATCATTAGGAAGAGTAGAATTTATTACAGAGTTATGATTAATAGAATCTACAACATCTGTTCTTGGCAATGGACTGTTATCTCTAACCACTTGCGGTGGTATATCATATACACCATCCATTGCAATTGGAGGCTTTGCTTGTTTTATTGGTGTATCATAAAATTGTGTAGGCATATTGTTAGATGGTACATCATAAGTTTCTTGAGCTAAGCTGCCTTGGAAAGGCACACTAACACCTCCAATACGAAGCTGATGAGATAAGCGAGGTTCAGTTACAGGCTGTGGTTCTGGAGGAATATCATATACATCATTTGGATGTTGTTCTAAGCTAGAACGGTTTGATCCACCTACACTGGACAAAGATAAAGTTTCAATACTAGAATGACTTCCTGAAGGAGATCGAAATGAAGAACTTCCAGAAGTATCATTGCTCGAGCGACTAAAGGCTCGACCATCGTATATTGGAGGGCTGCTTTTGTAAGCAGATGGAGGTACATCATAATTATCCGATATTGTAATAATATGAGAAATGTTATTGCTGATTTCTTTTTCTGCTGACCGAGGAACATCATAAGTGGTAATTTGATCACTTGGAATGTCATAGTCATGGATGCCAAGTTGCTCATTTGCAGAAACAGAAGCATTTGATTTTGGAGAATCGTAGGTCGTTGACGCAGGAATGGGAGATCTACAAGGGTGAGGCTTTGGTTCATCATATGCCTCTCCAAGAACTGGTTTAGAAGTAGGTGTATCATAACTTCCTAAGATGATAAAATATTGTAAATATAATGATATCAATATATAAATTTTGTTTAAAACATAACATTATAACAGGGATGCTTAGGAAGAGAATTTCTGAAAATTTAATATGCTTTCATTACTTTTCTTTCTAAATTTTTTTTATTCAATACCAATACAAGATATAAAAAAACACCAATGTAAATATATTTAACTATACATTTGAGTTTTTGTTACATTAATTCAAAGTTTAAATAAAAATGAAATGTAACATCACAGATTAAGAGATTATTAAAGTTTGTAATTTTTGAGATTGAAAAGTTGATTAACAATGCCAGATATATTCTTACATGCTCAATTAATTAAAATATTTCATATCACTGTGCCCTAAAAGTAAGATCAATTAAATTTTTTCTTAAAAACTCTTTTATTCTTCAAATTTATTTCATTGCCTTCAAAGTAGTCACACAGTGTCTCCAGACACAATGTGCCTACTAGACACTAAGGGAAAAATATCCCCTTTTAAATAAAGAAAATTAAAAAATCAAATTTTGTACTTTAAAAGAGAAGGACTTTGAACTTGAATTATATATTACTGAAGATTATAGCATGCGTTAAAACTGATGACATCTGAGTTTAGAAATCAGAAATAAAATGGGAGAGTATTCACTATAATATTATATATTAACTGATTACAAAAAATCAAACAGCATGCATATTTAAAGATGATATTGCCTGGTGTATTCTTATTGATATTTTCACATCATATCAATAATTTAATATATCACTGGCAAGCTAACACCAGAATAACTAAATGCTACATTTCATGATACACCAAATTCTATTTTGAAATAATAATGGTTTTAAATAACATAAAAAAAAGTTAATAATAGAAATAAAATTGTTGACTACAAAGTTGACATTGCTTTGTGTTCATGATACTGCTTATAAAGCATGAGCATTTTTGCATTCTTTTCTGTAAGGCATGAGAAGGGGATGTACAGTTTGCATTGATAATTTAATAATGAAATAAATTAACTTGTAACTACATTTACCATGAAAATTCATATTGTATTCATATCATAATTGTTTTACTTATGTTATTTATTTGATGCATAATTCCTGAGGGATGTTTCCTTAAATAAATTTAATTCAATATAAAGCAATATTTTATTAAATAGAAGAATTAACAGTGTAAATATTAAAAACAAGCACTAGACACATACAGAAAAATATGAATGCTTTCTAATAGGTTATACCAATAAAATATAAATTCAATTAATTTTGCCATAAAGTTTAACATTAATTTTTGGTGAAAATGAGTAATATTTTCTATCCACTCATAAAATTTTTAACTAGAATATCAATAAAATACATAAATGTGACAAAACTCCAAAATATTTGGAAAACAGTTTTTCTCACAAATAGTTTTCAAACTAACAAAATAATAAAATAAAAATACAAATATAACAGAAAATAATATTTTTAATGAAATAAGCAAAATTATAAAGTAACAAACCTTGGTTATTTCCTTGTAACATGTAACGTGGTTTGGGTGAGGATGATTTAGTAGTTTCATTTCTTTCATTAACTTTAGTGCCAATAGGAACATCATATAAGTACACTCCTCCTATCTTTTGAGGAGTCACCACCTGAGAACAAAAAAAAAAAAAAAAAAAGTTGACTTCTGGAGTTATAACAAAGCAAATTTTAAAATTATAAAATAAATAGAAAGTATTCTAATGAAAATATATTGCTAATTGTTATAAATGTCCTAAATAAAACAATATAACACTCATTTTTTTGTATTAATATAAGTATAAATACAGATTTAACTATAAAAAAAAAAAATCGCTTGATTGCACATAAAGACTATTGTGTTAATTTTTTTTTCTAGAAGCAGTTTACAATTTAAAATCAAAATAATGTAGGTTACACTCATGAATCTTTATTTAAAGAGACAGTTTCAGTTGATATCTGAACAATGTACTTAATTTGAAACAATAATCAACAAGAGAAAATTTTATACTCTTAATTAACACATATAGTATGATATTTTACTTATTCTTTTCATTCTATTTTAAATATTTTGTATTTCAGAAATATTCTTCTAAAATTTTTAGAAATGATTCGATATTTTTGCTTATCATTGCTTACCAGTTTTCTTTTTTTAAAAATGTGTAAGGCGATTAGACAGACAAGGTTTTAAGACTGAAATTTAAAAAAAAAAAAAAAAAATTTAATTTATTCCAGAATTTTAAACTATTGTGAATGCAAGTATAGTCATACAATACTGATGTAAAAGGGAAAAAAAATTACTTATATGATAATATTCAGTGTCAGTTTTATTTTTCTTAAAAAAACATCGAAGAATTCAACCTAAACTTAACTGATAAACTTTTCTAATATTATTTAACAAAATTTGAAGAATGCTCCAAATCCTTACTAACAACTTAATTAATATACAATAGTGTTTTTTAACTTTTTAATTTCCAAAATTTATTTATTAAGTGACTTTAAGCTATCAAACAAGCACTAATGGTGTTGAGAAGTTTGCTTCCTCACATCCCAAAATTTATATACAATACATTCAATGTTTATCAAAGCCAAGGATATATATATGTATATCAGAATTATCAACAAAATCTTTCTAATGATACACAGAATTTCACAGATGATAAATTAGGTTATGATAATCAAGATGTAGAGATAAGAAGTAATAAATAAATAAAAAATCCATCTACAGAAATTCTGTATAAATGGCACTGATTCTTAGGATGTCCTGATCTTATCATGGTACAAGTTAGAGGATAGGTACTATTTAAACATTAATTTTAATATAACAGTCAAGCTGGCCTTGGGTAGAGCGATAACAATAAATAAACAGCAAATTAATCTGAGATGAAAAAAAAATTATCTTTTTTGGCTGCTCTAAAAGTCGTGTCCAATTCTCCCATGAATGGATAAATGCATTCCTCTGGACGAAAAATGACGATTGGCGCCAACTTGGCATTCTTCAATCGATATATATATCTATATATTACGGTTAAACTTTTTTTTCTTTCTTTTCTCATATTGCAGAAATGAATGTTTACATTTTTTTTTTCTTTATTCTACCATGCGCTGCTGATTTTTATCCAGTCTCACGGGAATGCTCCAGATTGCTGGCTGTTATGTTTACTTATTCTGTGGAATGCAGACTAGTATGCAATTTTGGAGAAGGGGGAAAAATAAAAATAAAGAAAAAGTAGTCTTGAACGAACGGGAGAAGGAAAAAAAAAAAGTTTTTTTTTTCCCCTCACTTTTCTTATATTATCAAGAAGAGGATTGGTTTTCAAAATAAAATAAAATAAAAATTAGCGCCTCCAAAAGAAAGAAAAGGGGAATACGATCCGTGATCAAGGAATTTTAAAAATTAATAACACCACAGAAAAACTTTTTTTTTTTTTTTTTTTTTTCATAAGTTTAAACTATTAGTTTCGTAATAGCAAAAATGTTTATTAAAAATATATTGTTCAAATACATCCGTTTATTAGATAGCAAGTGTCGAAATTCAATAAAAAATATGAAATGTAACGAATGAATTGCAAATATAATTTTCAAAAGTTTAAAAAGTACATTTTAAATAACTATTACGTATATTATTTTTCATGAATAAGTTAATCTTAATGATTCATATGTATTATTTAAGAAATTTTTTTACATAACTTATGAGTAAATAATTTTCGAAGTTTTTGACTAATTTACCATGTCAAAGTAAAAATTAAGCACACAAATATATTATTTAATTGATTAATCAACGGAGTAGAACCGTAGCGATTATCAGAGACAAAAAAGTAATAACCTCACAAACTAATAGTCTTTTTTGATAAAGAGAAAATATAAGCGCGCCACTATATTTGTCTCTACACATTATTGAATAAATCTGAATGATACTTTCTTAAGTTGGTTAAGTAATACATAAATTGCATTTTTTTTTTTTTTTAAATTTCCGTAAAAGTATTAGTTTTTTTCGTACTCAATCCAAAATTCTTGTTCAATTAATTCTTCACAATAGCTATGGATAATCCATAAAAACTGGCACTTCTGCATCACATACAGTAAAAACACATTCAATATATTTTACAAGATGGATAGATTATTTTTCGAATGAATATATCTAAAAATATGCTGCTAACTTCTTCCTAATACGAATAATTATTTTGAGAGAATATGCAATCCGATAACTAGGCGTATACAAGTAATGGAATTACTATCTCAAATGATCAAATTGACCAATGGAGATTTATCATTGGGTTAGTAGATTGAATAACATGGATATTACATAACCATTGATTCATTGCAACAATATTATCATGCACAAAGACATCTTTACAAAGAACCTTTTTTTAGCAATGCTGACATATAATTCCTCTCCCTTCCCTCCATTAATTCGATAAACATAGCTAATAATACCCTAGTGCACACAGTACCTTGTTAGGATTCGAGGCCCAACTCCTACGCAAGGCATGGGACGCGTCAGTTGCTCCTAGGGTTCCGATGTTGCCGAGGCCTGTGGGGTCGTACATCCCGGGCAGCAGCCTCAGACGATTTCCGGGCACGATCCCCTGCCTCCCCCGCAGGGAGCACAGCCACCACCCTTCCAGGCTGTTGGTGTTCTGCTCCAGGACGGTGAGGATGTCGCCCTTGCGGAAGGCCAGTTCGTCGGGAGCTTCGGCAACATTGTCATAGAGAGCTTTGGCCAGACAATTCTGAAAGAAAATATATACATATTATAGTCATGCCAAAGACACAGTCATATATCAATAGACACAGTCACATATACATATCAAATAACCATAAACATGTCAAATAGCTAAAGACATAGTCAGACATATTCAAATAAAAATACTGAAGTAATGCTTATTTCATTTAAAAAGATGTATTAACATGCAATATAAAATATCAATTGAGTATTATCAATATCATCAAGAAAATCTATTTTTAATATTGTCGTATTTTACATCTTATTTTTAAAAAGAAGGGGTGGGGGTGGGAAGCAATTTATTTATCGAATTGTGCAATTTCATATATAAGTTCTACTATTTTCAATATCTGTTCTTCATCTGATATATGGAGATATTTCTTACTAAAAAGGGCGATCATGTCACGGATAAATAATTTTAAAGCCTGAATTCTTCGGCGTTCATAAATCGACACATTTATCAGTGGAAATTTGTCACCATTTATCCAATTCGCAACTTATATAAAACTAACTTCAGAATTTATTAATTTATTTGATAAAAACTATGCAGGAGAAGCAAATTTTTGGTCTGTATTACAGGCCAAAATCATATTACAACAGTAGTTTTCAATTTAAATTACTTTAGCTGGAAAAAGTATACATATGACAAATCATACAATTAACAAAATGATATCGAATGTTCAACAAATGATTTCAACTTCAAAAATAATAATTTAGTAGCAATCATAATTTATGGGGAAAGCTATTATTAATAATCCTATTTTGATCTTTGCAGTTAGCAATGATACCTGCCAAGTAGGAAGACCAATCGAAATGTGACGCCAATACAGTTAGACATATTTGGTTTGATTTGTCGCTCTACGGCCATTTTGTACACACTGTGGGGTAATTAAATTAGACCGGAACCTACAATTTAAAGTGGTTTCCGAACCATTCACAAACATCCATGCCACAGCCAGGATTCGAACATGAAGCCTGTGGTACCAACGGCTAGAGCGCTAACCAATTGACCACCAGGCCGCAGTTAGACAGATGGTCAAAAGGCTTGGTTTGGTTTGTCGCTCTACGTTCATTTTTGTACACTTTAGGCTAATTAGACCTGGCCCTACAGAATGACCAAAAGCAGTTTTACTTTTGCGGTTAAGTTAAAAACTACAATATTTAATGTGCCAAATTATTAAAAAAAAAAAAAAAAAAAAAACTATTACGGAATTTATACTTTTACACTTTCCAATACCACCATTGACCGTAGTGTAGAGGAGAAAAATCTTCCAATGATTGAAGCTATTAAATAATGGCTTCTTTGAAATGATGACATAAACCAAAAGACCTCGCTTTTCCTTCTCACGTGAAGAGATGGAGAGAGAAGGGGAAGAGAGAGCGAAAAAAAAAGCCGTAAGAGTCGGCCGGAGTCATATTACGGCAACACAATCTTAAAATACTAAGCCTCAGAAGCGGAAATATATCAAGTGAGGAGGGAGTGGTTGATTCTGGGATAGATGGATGTTGGAGATGGTTGAAATGATCGCGATAACCAGATAAATTATGGCTGAGTAAAAGAAGGATGGATGGTTGGGTACATCACGATTGGTGGAACAAACATAGCACGAAAGGGAAGAATTAGTTGTAAAAACACAGGCCCACCTTTTTTTTTTATATATATAAACATACCTATAGATTAATGGTAACGATAACAGCGAAGTAATGCATGGAGAGAGAGTAAACTAATAAATCAAATTTGTCTTTAATGTCCAATTAAACTTTTGTAGCTAAATGAGATGGATGAAAGGGGTCAATTACCAGAAAATAAACATACAAAATATCCCCCCCCTCTTTTCTTCTCGTGAGATCAACAATTTTAGCATTGATAATTACAATCATATCAAATCTATCTATCTATTCTATATATATAATTATTTTCATTCAAGATTTTATCGAACCTTTTCGCAATGTTGAAAAGAGTGGCTATCAGATAATTAAAAATCGCTTCAGAGCAGTTTTTTTTTTAAATTTTCTGTTCCGTAGATCCTTTTTTCCAGTAAGATGAAGGTTACAGACCATTTATCAGAACAATATTTTTTTTAAAGCACAAGAATGTTCAAGTATTAATTCTTTGCATAACAGTAGTATTTTAAATTTCATACATTAATATTTAAATTGACCTAAAAGTACTGTGCACGAAAAACTTTTTTAAAAATTACTTTTTATAATAAAATAAAACTTTATGTTTATGCTGTCGTATGGAATAGAAACTTTTTTTATTGTACCATAAATGATAACAAATAACGAAGATATACCTATAAATGACGACGAGCGACATAAACATTAGTTGCTGACTACTAAAGCTCCATCATGCCATATATTATCAACAACAAGATATGCTGTAGAAATTATTAACTGTTATATGGCGTTATTACTATTGATTATCGTATATAATAATTTATTTATATAAACCTCCAATATAATAAGCCTCCAATTAATAATAACTCCACTGACTTCTAAAAGGTTTAAAATTTCTAAAAGGCACATTTAATGAGGCATTACCAGAAAATCTGAACTAAAACTGGCGTTTTACATTTAAAAGATTCGACATCAATTCAGATTATGTTATTTTGTTTAGAGACATGAGATTTTCTTAATTTAAACACGGCTTTTTACATAATGTATATATCTCGAGTTGTTATTTACAAGTTTGTAAAAAGATGATTTATCCATTCAGAGGAAATACATTCAATTCTCATACAAACAATTTTAAGGTTTCATATATTTTTCAAATAAAATCTTTGATAAGTCAATCAGACATGTAATACATTATGTTAATATACATATTTTTTAAATGGTACAAATGAGAACTATTAATAGTATAATAAAATGTACAAATATTTTTATAAAAATAAGCATAATACAGTGTTTAATATGAATAAATCCTTACATAATTTTTACTACATTGTTTTTTTTTTTTTAAATATTTTATCATGGAAAAAAAACCAACCCTCAAGGTTTTTAATTAGGCTTGATTTCTACGCCTAGAGGCTAGATGAATCAAATCAGTATTCATATAATTCTTTATTGTACATCCAAACAGAACGTTTAACATCCAAAAGGAAGTTTCATTAAATATGAATCAATCAAAGAAATGTCCACCCTGAAGATGCAGGCAGGAAATATCCACAGGCTGGATTAATCAGCATTTCCTGCTTAATAACATCCGAGTGACGCACCGGAGAAGAAATCGGAACTTACTGTCCGCTTCAATGAGTAAATACGATAAACGCAACAGCTCAATATCGAATTTCTGGAGGAAACAGCAAATAAATTTTGTGGGTAAGCTCACTATCTTGTTAAATTGACTTCCTGTTTTTTTTCCTTTTAATTCAAATCTGTTACTAAAGGTGCAGTATGCAATATGTAAGCCTAAAAATCAACTGCAGTAGAGCCCCTTTAAGTCGAAAACATCCAAAACTGAAAATTTTTTTTTTTGTTCCCTTTCCTTCAAGCCTCAAAACCTCCATTACCGAAATAATTAGTCAATCCCCACAAGCCATTATGGTATATATTTTCCCTCCGTAACTCAGGGGGAAAAAAAAAAAAAAATATTGGACCTCTGTATCTCGAACATTAGCAATGCTTGATTTTACAACCTTTGAAACTAATTACCTCTATAGCTCGAAGAAAATAAGTTACCGACTTTAAGGATTTGCCAACAATGCACGTCATTGTTTCTTAGAAAACAATATATGAGTATACAGTAAATAGAATAACCAATTCTATGAAATATTCTTATTATAATTCTTATTCTTATAATTCTCAAAATAAGTTAGAGAGAATCTAAACCTCTACAAGTCGAATATTTCCTTACAAAATCCGCGTGAGTCGAAAACTCTATAACTCGAATATTTGGCGTCTCCCTTGAAGTTCGACTTTACAGAGGTTCTACTGTATCATTAGTAGTTGTTTGACACAAACATCTTGACAGTTTTCAACGTATAATACAGAGCAAAGTATAATAAAAATAGAAAAATAAAAATAAAAGATTCATAATTTAATTATTCATATTAGGTACACTAAGGCTTTAAGTGAAAAAAATTTTTTTTTATAAAAGCGCAATGATATTTTTAAAGAAATTCTTTTTAAACATTTTACTACACTATAGTTATTTTTCTAATAAACTAATTATAGTTACTAAAGTGTGAACTAATTATAGTGCTGATGCGTGAATGTTGAATCTTGGAACTATTATTCATCCACTATTTAAAAAAAAAAAAAAAAAAATCTATCACTAAACGCACTATTTCAGAAGAAAGGGGGGGAAGTAAATGGACACCCTAAATTTGCACCCATTAATAAGTCATTGACGCATCCAATCACATTCGAGCTAGTTTAAAAGCTCCACACATTTTCTTCACAGACTAAACACTTATCCCTCAATCCGAGTCATTACAAGACAGCCCATGATGTACATAGAGCAGCTTTGATAAGATAGAAGGAAAAAAGAAAAAAAAAAAAAAAAAAAGTCGGATTCACTCCCCTAAAAGCACAGGGGAGGGGGGATGAGCGCAAGTGTTCCTGCGTGGGCTTTAATCCCATGTTCCGGCAGCATATAAAATCGATCGCACACAACCTCCTGTCACCCTTCCTTCCAACAAGTACCCAAGGTGGATAGGGGGAGAGAAATGGGGTGGGGTAGAGAGTTTGGAAAAGTGTTCCACAAAGAAATGCTTTGGATCGAAAGTCTGAGCACCCTCTTCCTCAGTCCTTGTCTGGCGGTCTTCAGGAAAAACCGGCAAAGATATCGGATTACATAGGTTTCACTCACCCGTATCGGTTCTGTTATCGCTCGGTGGTATCTTGCTGAAAACGCTATATACCACCACCACTAGAACAGTACTCAAGGATTTCGGAAGGCAAAGTACCTGAAGGGAGAAGAGAGAGAGGGAAAAAAAAAAGTGCTCTTTACGCAGAAAAGCAGTTTAAGAACACTCTTTGTTATCCTACGGGCTACTACTGGTGGAGAGTTCCCAGTTAAGTGAGTGAGACCGTGTTTCAGCAGGGATATTTAACAAGTTGGATATTCGTCGTTGTTTTCTTAAATCGTAGAGAAATAATAAAGATATTTAGAAAGATAAGAAAAATCATATAAAATCCATAAATTAATATAAAAACTCTTCAGTCACGGAATCCTTTTTTTCCTCAATAAAATAAAATTAACATCAATAAAATAATTATAATAAAGCATTAACAATAAAATACAAAAATTTTTTAAATAAAATTTGAAAAGAAATTTAAAATTTTTTTTTAAAACCATGAGTATAAGCCTAGCAGTTTTCAAAATGTATTTTATCTCATAGGTCAGCAGCGGCCTGATGGCCAATTGGATAGCGCTCTAGCCTTTGGTATCACAGGCATCAGGTTCGAAACCTGGCGGTGACATGGATGTTTGTTCATGGTTCGAAATCCACAATAAACTCTAGGTCACGATCTAATTAGCCAACGTGTGCAACCAAATTCTGCAATTTATTCTAGACTTTGTCAATAATGAACATACAAGCTTGCCACCAAGATAGTATTAAGCAAACTTAATATACTGATAAAAAGAAAAATGTACGTTGCACTATTTTTTGTCTCAGTGTAAAAAAAACCCCCCACCTCTTCGTGATATTATCAAAGAAATGGACACGAGAACCTTCTTAGTAACTGAAACATCGTATCAATGACAGCTTCTTCTTAATCTGTAGTTCTACATAGTCATTTCATGCATTACAGAGCGATAAAGAAAAAAGTCTACCGAGATCTAAAATTGGCACTGTTGAAGCAACAGACCGTTTCTTAGATGAAGTACCACACGCATCCATTTGTAAAAAACAAGACTCTGAGATTGCTATCTCCACAGACTTCATAATTGACTACCGTCAAGGCACGGTTCTTCCAGCGATAGGAATCTCGTTACAGCCATGCTCGGGTACCATTTCTGAACGCTAGAATGGCAGCGATTCTAATTACGCCATGTTAAAAAAGAGACAATGAAATTGCAGTCTGGGTGTCACCGATCATTTTCTGTTGCACGCTGGCTCGGAGTCGTTAGCGGATCAATAGATATATCCACAAAGGGAAGGAAGGAAATAAAATCGTAACGGTGCCCACATGCTAATGTACGAGGGCAGTAATGATACTTTCCTGGAAGGGTAATATCCGTAAACATGAATTTTAAAAAAAGCTGCAACAGCATGAATTCCAAGCTGGGTGTTCTTCAGAAACAGAAAAAAATATATAAAAAAGGATGAGTATAAATCGATCAGACAAGGCACTAGGAGTAACAACCCTTTGCCGCTTGGAAATGCGCCAAGTTTAAAAGATATTGCTACTCTTCCCATCCTATTATATGACACATTTTTTTTTTTTTTTCTTGAACTTTAAACCGGTTACTATGCGAAGGTATAAGTTCATCGCTATAAGCATATGACTTCCAGAAGTTGAAGGTGATGGGCCGCTGATCCTTTTACAAATGATGTAAGACATGCCAAAAGCATGCGTTGTCATATTTTTAAAAAGATGGATTTGTCTTCCGAGTTCAACTAAATCTTTTATTACGTTCCAAAAGGCAATAATTGTGAATATTTAATCTCTACTTCAAACGAACCTCTTGCTTCTAATGCAAGAATTGTAAAAATCTAGCAACTTTATTTTTGAATCTACAAATTTAATAAGTGAGAAATCTAATTGCAATTAGTATTGCATGGAATCCTAAGTAGGACACACAGATGTATACGTGGTTTAAAATAGAACATCGTTAGTGGGATTAACAATTTAATGTTTTTAAATTAAGATAATGTATGAGAAATATTTCTTTTCTCTCAGTTTTGGGAAGAAGTAAAAATAAACATAAATGCAATGCGGGTTTCTTAAATATAGATTTTTTTAATGTATATACATCAATAAAAGAGAAATGAAATTTTGTGCAAATACTCCACGATACCTGAGGTGCCAAACTATCAAATGTAGTAGATTCAATAAAGTTTGAAGTAATACAATTAAAAACAAAAATGCAAAATTATAAAAAGCAAGCTTGGTTAATTCATATTAATAATAACAGCTAACTAAACAACTTTCCGGCACTACAGTCAAGAACGTATTACGGCCGTCTGCCTACTAACAGATTCCGAAAAGAGGACATGTTTTCTTTTACAGGGTAGGGGGTTGTCTACAATACGCCTAATGCTCTACAGTCATATTAGATCGGAACCTACGGTTTAAAATGGTTCCGAACTATGATAAAAACATCCACGGCACAGCCAGGAATCAACCACAAACCTGTGTCACCGAGAGCTGGTCATTCGGCCAACAGGCCATTAAATAACAGCATATATTTAAAATAACAGCTGCATCGAAAAGTTTGGACGCGATAATACAATTGTCTTTATCAATCTAATTTTTAGATTACAAAAGTTGAAAAGACAAAATATTTCTAGAAAAAGGAAAAAAATATTTTTGGAAAAAGACGGCTGTTAAATACATGATTATCAAAGAAATTATCACATGATCAACAAACAGACCGAAGCAACTCTCTCTATGTAAAAATTATATTTGAATAACCTTGATAATAACGCACTTTAATTATGACATTTATCAAGGTTTACTATATCTTAATATATCAATTCCATATTTACTTGATTGCAACGTTTTGACTGCCATTTTCAACATTTATTGCATTACATTTACGATGGTTAGAAAGAATTATCTATACTCTTACTTCAACAAACTAGTTTTTAAATAATAAAACTGTCGGCGCGTTCAAGTTTTTAGTACATTAATGCTTTTAAAGGAAGGAAAAAGGGAAGCGACTAAGCGTGAAAAGGAAAATGATGAGAATAGAAAACGATGCTTTAAAAAAAAATCTGTTTAGATGTTGATCACTGCAAAATTGCCGAAATAAATGAGAACCATTGTTTGAAATGACAATCGCTACATTGAACATTCATTTCCTTGAGGCAGTTAAAAAAGAATTCAGGGAGAATCATTCCATGAGCTTTTAACGAATGACAATGGAACAAGCGAAGTTATTATTATTTTGAAATGAGTACCGAGACTTTTTATCTTCCAACGATAAAAGGAAAAGATAGTGTTTTAAATTTCATAGTTATCAATTTAACAGCATTAGTGAACTATAAAATGAAATTGAACGTTTTAAGAATATAAAGTTAAATATTACAGTTAGTAATAAGTGTTCTGTCCACAGTCAGTTCTGTCCACACACACTTATCAACAGCAATGCACCTACATTGACAGAAAATTTGATAATTTTTTTTTTTTAAAATAAATAAGATAAAATATATTATCAAAATGTTGAGGGATTTAAAAATCTGATTTACTTATATCATAAAATAAACGCCCAACTCGTGGCAACGCGCGCCGTTGATGAGCATTGGGGGCTGAGGTCCATCCACTGGCGGCTTTGTTGTAGACACTGTTAAAAAAAAAACGAGGAAGCTTGATGGCGTTTGGGATGTTCAGTCTCTTGCTACGTGAAGTTTACGGGTTTTCTCCCATACTATACGCAAATGCGACGAATTTCCTCTTAAAAGTCTTCCTGGAAGGCACTGCCCTCCTTCAGCAATTCGGCCAAGTCAGACTACCGCCCACTATTGCTCCATCACAACAGAAGCTGCGCCCTTTTCCAACCATGATGAGTTGACTACTCATGGGGTATCCGTCCCGCACTGCAGGACACTGAGATTTGGTTTTGGTTTGTCGCTCTACAGTCATTTTGTGGTAATAGAGCGGGGCCTACAGTTTAACGTGGATTCCGAACCACTAACAAACATCCATGCCCCCGACAAGATTCGAACTTGAAGCCTGTGGTACCAAAGGCCAGAGCGCTAGTCAATTGGCCATCAGGCCGCGCAGGACACAGAGGGATTAGACACAATAGATACACAATTAAAGAAGTCAAAGATTATTATGCTAAACTTCTTGTTTATCATGGTGGATACTATAAATTGTACATTTCTTAATTCTTAAAATTAACAACTATCATTAGAATTGATATTCGTTTCAAAAATATTTTTCTTTTCCGCCAAATATGAACAAAAAGGTTTCACACTAATGTTCTATGACAATGAAAATAATATATTTTAACGCTGAATTCCTTTGATAACTTTCAGAAAATAGCTTCAGAAATCATTCGCCTTCATTTTCCTCACCAAGTAGCCAATCTAAAAGCAAGTAATAAATATTCTAACCAGGTTCGGACATTATGTAATAACTGACATTTAATATAAGCAATACCAAAAATACGTCTTGCATCAGTACGGATGCACCTACATAGTTGACCCGACCTTGCACGCTTAACTATTCTACCTAATCGAACGACCTTGAGAGACCTAATGGTTTTACACGAAGAAATACCTTTAAAAACCGCAAGTAATGTTGCTTTTAACTACCAGAGCAAGGTAAAAAAGAAATGGAGAAAAAAGTGGGAGGGGAATCAAAATATCCCACTCTTTTCCTATGAAAGCGAGGATTACACGGGGAACCTTCAAGTAATCCCACATTCAACTAGGATATATGAATAGAATGATGGTCGAAATAAATCTGATACGGAAAAAAAGAAAACGAGATTTTTCACAATTTTTATTCCATCAAGAAAAGCCTTTGAAAAAGAATTTCTAAAAATACTTTCCAAAATGGGGAAAATGTCGTCCTCTTGGATAAGCAAGCATTCTCAAGGCAACAGTTTCGAATTTCGAATGAATATTTCATGCGCGACGGTCAAATCGTTTCTCACAAACAGGACTTTTTTCTTCTTTTTCTCATCCCCACTGTTTAAATGTCGGTAAAATTCTTTTTTATGCTTACAGAGCAAATAGACGATCTTTCGAAGAGTGAGATTAGCCGTTAGTTATTTTGAAATTATCATAAAAATGTAATATTCTATATATAAATAAATGAATAACGTGCCAGATTTATAAGTAAAAATATTATATAATACGTTTATTTTTCCTTTCAATAAATTCAATATATTCAAGAATGATACGAGCCGCATTGAAATTTCAGATTGTCCAAATTTGAAAATAAAAATGAGTAGCACATAAACTTTCATGCAGCGTGAGAGAAGGAGAAACGGAAAAATATTTCATGTTTGTATATAATTAAGAATATTTACTATGTACAATGCTTTTTCAATATAACGACAAAAATATTGAAAAAAAATTCTTAAAATATCATTTAATAATGATATATTACTATTATATATTTCACAAAAGTTGAGTACATATGCTAATAATGAATTAAAACAATTTCAGAAGTATTTACTTTAAATTATGACAATTTTATACAAAATTGTGGTTGAACTTCAAAAGACTTAAAATTATATTTTGTTAAAACTAAAAATTTATCATCTATAGTTAAATAATTTATAAAATATATTTTGTTGATAAATAAAAAAAAAAAATTAATTAAAAAATTACACCATTTTAGGAAAATGTGGTGGCCATGAGAAGAATTTGTAGCAGATGGCGAATTAATTTCAATGAAATATGATTATAACAGTAATTTTTTTAAAAATGCGACCAAAAAAATTTTTTTTTTTACTGTAGCTTTTCTGAGAAAGAAATTACGTCTTTTTGTGACCCTAATATGATTCCCTTTATAAAAATTGTTTTGAAATCTAGAGATTCCTGAAGTCACGATACTTAGCCGAATTTATAATTTTCTAAATAAAAATATTTTTGCAATATTTGCAAAAGTACATTTGGTTTTTCTACTAATATTTTAATATTTGTAGTAAAATGATATTTTACTTTTATATATATTGGAAAATCGCTTCAGTAGAAATACTAATTGCATCAACAATGCAATCCATGCCAATTTCGATATATTACAATATAAACGCTATATCAAAAAGTTATATACCCCAAATAATAAATTAATAATGCACATATCATAAATTAATGACAGATGATTGTTTATAATTTATTTTAAGAGACACTAACATTACTCGGCGTTTCCTGGGTATTCATTTTTCCAATATTTTACCAGAGAATAAATGTAGTGTAAAATTGACTTGGTTAGTTGCCTTACATTTTTACTTGGGAGGCATTGTTATGAACAACTACAGGGAAACAACTACAACCACTTTACCTACTACAACTTTTCTACTTTATTGCAATAAAGTAGGAAACACTCCTAGAATCAAGACAAAAAGAAAAATGAAATTCTCATGTTCACCGATTCGAAAAAAAACACTACCGCTATTTAAAAGAAATACAACTACCTCACTGACCCTGCATAGCTATTATCCAAATGTCTAAAAGCTATTTATTGGAGGAAGGAGTAATAGAACTAACTAGTTTCTTACACGAAAGATCTTCCTACCCTACTGACTTTTCAGCAATTTCCACTTTTAAATAATAAGTTGACCCCGACCCGTTGATTAGCTCACCTGGCATTACCCGCCTACAGAAAACCAAACAATTTTAGTTTTCATTCATAGAATTAACGTTCGCGAATATAATCATATCTTAAATTTATAACTCCCTGAATCTTTTTTATATTTCGTAGTAATGTGTATTTTTGAAAAACAATGATAAAAATAAAAAAAAAAAAAATAATAATTCATGAAAATTTTCCGAGATTTTAGCAATAGTTTTAGAGATTAGTTTTGGCAAATTTCAAAAGGGGAAAAGGTAAAAGTGCAAAGGAAACAAAAATTTTAACTGCTAAACCATGAGAGCGATTATGAAATGTAGTTTTTAAAATTGGGGGAAAAAAATATTAGACTGTAAAATATAAAAGTCTATCTAACAGAACATTTCAAAGAAACAGAAGATATATTAAAAAATGATCACAATTGGATAAATTTCAAAATTCAATTGATTTAAGTTTTTAACAATGATCTTTAACGCACTAAGCAGCATCAAATAGGCGCATAAAGCAGAAAATGGTTTTGTTTAATTAAAAGAACTAATTAGAATTTATTTTCATAAGTTTTGGCTAGGCACAAGGTTAAAGTATACCTTCATAAAAATAATAATAAATAAATAATAATAATAATAATAAAAAAATTGAATTCTAAGCATTGCGCAGTTTTTAAGTTACTCTGATAAACCATACATGCAAAAGTTATTCTTATATATAGATAAGTATACAAAAAAAATTATTAAGTTAAATTATTTATCTGAATCCATGATTGAAAAACAATGTTGTTGGTACGTTTAACATATATGGTTACGAAAATTTACCCACTAAGAAATAATGGATTCTTCAAGTCTCCCAACTTTCCCATTTTCGCCCAGATAAGATACATAAATACATGGGTTTACTTTCAATGTCAAATTTAACAGTTCCTTTTTTCGATTAGTTTGAGAAAACCGAGGCGGAGCAACAGTTTTAAAACTGTAACTTTGATTGATATGCAGCTGTGCAATGATGGTGGGCAAACACTTCAGAACGTCCTTCATAAAGACCCTATCACGACTTCATTGATAACGCAGGTAAGTTTGTTTTTACGCAACTCAATTTTCTGCGAACATTACGCACGGTGTGAATAACGAAGATTCGTCCCAAGAATTTATTACCTTGTTTTCAAATGATGCGTAATTTTTTGCTCTCTGAAATTACATGAATAACTCGGACCGAAATATTTTATAAATTTCCTCTTCATTATGTGAAACACGCAGCATGATTGCGATTTTGATTTCAAAATGTAATAATTAAGATAACTTACCCGACAAATGATACGTTTAGATTATTTTAATTATTAAAGTAGTATTTTTATATTTAAAAATCATAACAAGATAAAAGTTTTTCGTGGAATTTGATATGTAGAGTATAATAATCTAAAAAGATATTATTATTTTAAAACAACTATATACAGAATAATAATGTTTACTCTGCCAGTAAAATCATTTAAGCTGTTCACAGAGGGCGCGTCCAAGACTACCTAATTTAATTCATGTTTTCTACCTGTCATTTAATTTTGGTAATTCTACCTGCAAAAATTTCTCTCAATTTGGCAATTTTGGTTTTTTTCAATTTTAGTCCTACCTAATTTTTTAAGGGGGCATATTTTTTAGCTTTTAGTTGGCTTTTTAGCCGATCACTTATGTTTGTTAGTGCAAGTGCACTTGTTCTCATTTCGATTTTATTTAATAACTTTTGTTCCTTTTGGCTTATGTTCCTGGGCCAAAAGGAACACGAGTTATTAATATCTGGCTTCCTAGATAGGTGCTCTTACTTATTCCTAAGTTTTTTGTTCCCTCTCCCCTGGTACTGGAAACAATAATTAAAAAAAAAGTCCTGAAACGACGTTAAAAGGACAATGTCCACGTATGGTTCATTTGTAGATGGAATTGTTGACTTCCGCTGAATACTAAAACGTACAATTTGAGTACAATAATTAGGAGTTTTTATAAAATTAATTCTCAATCAAATAATAAAAATTACTGAATTTCAAGCAATCAAAGTAAACAGCGGAATAAAAAATCGATACTAATTTCGTACTGTTTCAATCTACCATCATGGTTTCAACAACAGGTAGAAAACTGAATGAGCAGGTGAAAAATACAAAGATTGTCTGTTTAAATAAAGCTATCAATATTGACACTACCAGTAACTACTGCAGGATATTTGGCTACTGGCACGAAATAAACTTCTTCATGCGCCGGTCTTCCTTAATGGCTATTAAAGTACCACCAATAAACCAAACTTGCTCAACTCTTTGACCCGCGCGAATTCCGTTATCATTAGCAACAAAGGACATTAAGAATTTCAAGAGCATTTCGTCCTTGTGCATTATTTTTGTAACAGCGGCACCGTGTTCCACTCTTAGAATGCGATATAACTTCCTCTTGTTGTACACGAGAGAGAGATCTACAATCTCGCCACTATTCCGGCTTCTAGCGCGAGGCGCAAAATAAATATGGCCACAAAAAGCCGTATTGTTGCGAGACTTCATGGCAGAGTGATTTGGTTGCTGCGAGTTTAGATAGAATAAAAAAAAAGACTGACAAGCAGAGGGTGAATGAAATGTAGCACACAGCACATCCCAAACGGAACTGAAAGAGTTGAACTGTAACAGATGTTTGTGTATGTCAGCAGGCTTTGGGATGCTACTAGAAATTACCGCGAAGAAGTGGGCTTTTATTTCATCCTTGTGGTTAAAAAAGAACAACGAAATAAAATGGCGGGAATATCTCAATAAATTCTTTCGTTGAAGTGTGACTAGAATTAAATATAGTTGATTGTAGGCACCATTAAATTTTCAGAACTACGAGTTAAATTTTTGAAAACTACGTAAAACAAATTAGACCATCCTTCAACCTTTCCAGGAAAACTACAACATAAAATTTACAGGGGAGGATGGACGCCACATGGTCTACAACATGTTGTATTTTACCGTTGTCTACTACAGGAACCATATGAACTTTTTAGGAATATTTATTTTGTGGATGAAAAATAAGTATTTTCTGGGGGAAATATTTTCGGAATGCGTAACATGAAATTTTAGGAATGTAATTTTATAGAAGAATGAAAACTTTTGGTCTTAAATTTTGAAATAAAATCACTTCTGCATATACTGAATTGTAGACCTATTTAAGAATACCTTGTAAGAAATTATCTTCCTTATTAATAATTTTTTTTTATCATCGTCTAATGAATCATTTTGACAAGCAAATGATACCAATAAAAAGGTTATAATTCTTAAAATAGAAATGCAATATTTTTAAAAAGAATATATATATAGTCAAAATGAATATCTTCATCCCAAGTGACAATATCTTTTTATGAAGAATCATTATGGAGTTCAAAAATGTGTTTTCAGAAATAGGCTTTTTTTCTTTATGTCGATGTTAATAAAAAAAAATTATTGACATTTGCAATAATTTTGATTTATTTTAAGATATTAAAAACTTCTAAAGTGTATCTAATTTATTATTTTTCTGCAAATAAATCTTCTACACACACACAATACACGAGCTAAGAAAAAAAAAAAGAATTGCTTCTTTGTAACAGCCTACGTTTCTATAAATAGTTCCACAACAATAGTTCATTTAAAACTATAAATGGTTTTAAATGAATACAAATGGTTACAAAAATTATAACAAAACACACACACGCACACATACAAACTGTATATATCATCAATTAAGGTTTTAAAAAAGATAATTCTATAGTAATTAAATCCTGCAGATATCAAATAACTTTTCACTGCAAACAAGATAAATGAATTAAACGAGAAACAAAACTTCTGAAAAGAAAGATAAGGCGCCTATTTAACACAATCCGTATTTTACCTACATCAGATATAAATAGTTAATTAAAACAAGAATCTAAAGCCTACCAAATAACCTATTCCAAAAAAGGTTATCCATCACACGTAGGCAGTGTATGCATTCAATTTACCACTATCCATTCATCAATTGATTTGGAAACAAAAAACAAATAATTAATTAGGCACGTACGCACTAGATTTAAAGAAAAGCCATATTAACAAGAAAAATTCCTTCCAAATAATTGTGTGGTTTTTTTTCACAAAATGTCAATGTTATTAGTTAATTTATTTTTTGAACTCTTTTCATCAAATGAATTAGGTCATTGAAAAAAAAAAAAAAAAAAAAAAAGCGTATCATTTGATTTGACCGAAAAACTTATTGGAAACAATAAAGTGTGCTGAAAGTGGCAGAAAAGAAGGAGGCTCCACATTTAAGAAGGATATACGCATGTAAGGAGAAGAAATGGATTCCGGCACGAAATATATGTGCATTTCAATGTCTTCTTCCTTCATATTTTTTGTTCTAACAAGGTTTAACACAACTTCCATAAAAGGTTTGGGGGGTTCGTAATGAGATAGTTATTCATACATACAGCAAGAACCGGATTGCAGCGAATGATCTGTGGATAAATTTTATTGCGATACGATGTTAATGGAAACTTGTTTAAGTAAATTAAGACAATAACATGCAATTTACAGACAAAGAAAGTATGAATAATTGAATGAATGCTCCTTCCTTATTGCAAATTATGATGATTAAGCGAAATTTTTGTAAACGCTTGATGCTAACATTTTGCGGGTTTTTATGAATATTTTTTTAACTTTAGCTTAATTTGCTTAATGAGATTACAATATAATAATAATAAATCATTTGTTTAAAGTATTCCTTTTAATTTAATTGCCATCAGATTCACCAGATTTGATAAAGGATAATTAATTTTGGTTAGGGTTAATTAAAATTCTTGAAGTGTATGTCCGTGCTGTATAAAGGCAAATCTAAATGAATTAATTAAAATAAATTATTTTCGAATACCGACAAAAGGAAAATACTATTATTTATTTATTTATTATTATTATTTTTGTAGTTGTTTAAAAAACGTAAGCAGTTTTTTTTTATCGTAGATTATAACACATCAATTTAGGGGAAAGAGAGAGGGAAGCAACTTATTTTTTTAAATTATTAATAAATCTATTTCACCAAATGCTCGAAATTTAAAAGAATAATTTTTAATGTCAGTAGGTCTTCTTTGTGCAAATCTTTTATTCCTTAATTCAGCAAGTGACACCTAAAATTCCTCAAATAATTCAATACATAAAACACTAGATGAAATAATCTTTTTTTAACGTTATGTTGTTGTCGTCGTCGTCGTATCACTCATGGAAGGACAGAAGAGGCAGTTTCTGTTTTTGATGGAGCACTCGTAGGTAGAAGTCTGACTTCTGCTCCGTGCCGCTGAAGAAGCAGGACAGTGCCTTCCGGGAAAACTTTTTAGGGGCAACTGCCCCGCATTTTGCTTATCGAATGGGAAAAAACCCAGAAAACCAATACCACGTACTTCGACTCAAAAGACAAGACGTTAAACCTCTACAAACGCCATCAGTATCCTCGTTTTCTGAAACTAGTGTCTTCAACAAAGCCGCCAGCGGATGGAACCTCCAAGCGGCGCACATTTGCCACTGAGCCACGAGTTTTAAGGTTATAATTTATTTTTAAGCATTTAATCCGATAAAGTTATCATTTAAAAAAAAAAAAGATATCAAAAACGTTATTTATAAAATTTATGTCTATATTTGAAGAATTCGGTTTTATAATTTTTTTTTTTTTCCTTTCACATATTTATAATAAAATAAAGTGCAACTACCGAACTAGAAATATATTTCAGAAGTTATGTAATATTTAATTTTACCAACAACCTGTAAATTACGCGGCGCAAAATCGTTATATATGCTTTGAAAAATAATAATTTTCTTGTGCAAAACAAAACGTGTTTCTGCAATTTCAAAAAAGCTACACTGCTTTAATCAGGCTTCCTTTCACACAATACATCAATTTGTTAAAAGACGTTGACACATCCATTCATTTTCATACTTCCAGGAGCCCCATCCGCCTAAACGATCGTAAAACTTATCAGATGAGAGATAGCGTCAAGTTGGTTTCGGAAATTAATCATAGTGAAACTCGCGGAAAACGCCCTGACTTATCCCCAAAATTTAATAAACAGAGGATAAGAAAAGCGAGGGTTCATATCAGACACATCCTTTCGAGATAAAAACTTTCAAATGCATTGCATGGTATCGTGAAACACTACTTGTGGTGGATAGATAAGAAAATACGCAAAATAACCCCCTTTTTATTCTGAGATGTGTAGATTTCGATTGCTGAGATCAGCCTTCCAAGTTTTTATTCAATTTCGATGCGATGTCTGGCAATTGAAAATGTAGTAGCCTCAAGGAAGAGATAAAGCATCCTACGTGCCAGAAGAAATGGCTTCGCAACGTATGGATGAATGCAAATAAAAACAAGCAGGCAATAAAAAGTTTTGAGATATTTAAATTGAAACACGAAAAGTTATCTATTTTATCGAAGCACAGGAAAATATACTTAAATACTTTGTATATATAAATGGATGTGTTTATTTCTTCAAGAACAAGTGAATACATATAAAAAAAGCATTCGTGCATTTCTTTTAAGCATAGTACAATACATATAAATGATAACTATGGAAAATTAACACTTTCTACATATTTTCGATAGTCAGACATTCGTAGATTAACCAATTTATCTTATTTAATTTAATACCATAGAAAGGAACAAAATTTATGAAAATGATTAGTATATTTATAAAATTAAATAGACTTTCACCTAAAAAGTTTTTAAATTTGTAATCTTGATATCAGTTGTAAATATATATAAAGCAAGTATTTAAAAATATTTAAACATCAAAATAAAACTTAATTTATTTCATATTGCGATCTGCATTCGTACATGCTGTCATATACTTATTAACTATGTCCGGGAACAATTAATTCTAATTAAATTTGATTAACGATTTTCGTTTGACTTTTTTTCTTTTGATGTTGAAACTTGTATCATTGGACAATAAACTTTTATGATTTAAAATTAATGCTACATATAAGATTATACTACAATAAGACAGACTCACTATGAGAAGACTACTTACTAATTAATAATTAAGAACTTTATTATTATTTTTTTTTTAAGAAAAACAGAACCCTAAAATTTAATGTGCATAAAAGCTAATGAAAATATTATACAATAGATTCTTTAGATATTTCCGGTGAGATTTTTGTAGTTAGTTCGTCATATACGGTTTCACTTTTCTTACAATTACTTTAGGAAAATACACTACTAATAACCTATGAAGGATATGATATAATTGTATAAATTGATATTAATGTAATATTTTATTATCAAATGAGTATTTTTTTAATTTATTTATTATGCATTACATTCGATTAATATCAACTATTGAAAAAAAAAATGAACCGGCATGAACCGGGCTAAGTAATTAAATACTCCTGCGAAATTAAAAGAGTTAAATAGCAGCCTATTCTGGGCAACTAAATAAGTTATTAAACAAAAGCAAAACACACGGGCAGAACTTAACATGACCTCCATAAAACACCAGGGGTGTAAGAGTTGCAATTTCCTTTACGATCGCTGGAAAACCTGCTGTCGCGGCGGGACTAGTGGGAATCTGAACATCCGAATCGTCCATAAAACGACGGGCGTTCCAAATTACGTGTTCTCTTTTCCACTCAGACACAAAACAACAAGAATTAAAAAAGAAAAAGAAAATACCTTAACGATCACACGGCGAAGAATCGTATTCCCAGGTTCGCTGTCTTCGAACACGTCATCAGACATAATTATTTATGCGTTCTTATGTAGTTAATTCCAAGGATTAATCGACAACCTTCAGAATTCCATGCGCACACTGGTTGTTTTAATTCTTAACGCCGTATGGTAGCATTTTTTTTTTCTACCAGACTTGATCGTCCAATTGAAGTGGCGATTACCTCTTTTAGCAAATTCAATAACAACACACAACACGTAATCAACAGATAAGGGCCGAATTGAGATTTATCGCAACAAAATTTATCTTTCTTGTCTCAGTACACCTTTTTCTTGGAGAGGCACGCCTCGTGAAGACAAAGTATAAGAAGACGGTTGTAAAGTATTGCTTCGTTTTCTTTCGAAAAATACATTAATTTCCCCCGGAAATGATATATTTTTTTCTATGAATCCAAACACGCACGCCGACAGCTAGATTTATAGCACCATAAGAACGTGCCCACTCATCTGGTTTCTTCGCATCAGCATATACATCACCGAAAGAAACGATAACAATACTCAGAAAGGTAAAAAATTCCTCTCGCAGGTGTTAGCGAGCGATACTGCTGTAAGCATTCTTAAAAGGGCATGGTTTAATCCAATCATGCATTATGATTTGCAGAATTCGTCTTTTCGTCTTTCGAGAACGACACGTACTTCAGTACAAACAAGGAATAATCATCACAAGAGGAAGTGTTGAGAAATATCTTCGTGTGTGCATGACTGCATGTCGTGAGAATGGCATAACCAGACTCGTAAAAATGACTTAAATGAGATGGAAGAAAATAAATCATCGTTTCCGACAATAATAAGAAAAAAAAAAATGCGTTTGTCAGCATTTAGCTTCTTTATTAATTTTAAATGTTATTAAATTAAATTTAAGATAATTATTTTTCCCTCTATATAAGTTTGGAGTGGGGGGTCTCATTAAATATTTATTAATTTGAAAATGACTATTAAACAGAATAACAATAGAACTTTGTAACAGAATTAAAAAAACCAGTAATATAAAAAAAAAAAAATTAAAAGTCAATTCCCTACTTTTTTTCACTATATTGCAAAAAGTCCTTTATAAATAATTTTCATTCATTTTTTAAGTTTATCTGGCGCCATCTATTTGTATAAAGATATCACCAGTCATCTTAATACAAATAGGTGCCATTCATCTTAAATCTATAAAAAACTAAAATTAATAATATTTGAAAAAACTGTATTAACATCAAATGTCATCCACTACAAGTTCAAAAAAATGTATTTGAACTTGAGTGTATGAATAAAAAGTATTTTATGAACAATTGAAAATTTGAACAAGATATATATAGGGAGGGTGTGAGCTAATAGAAGGAATTGAAAAAACATACTAATACCAATGCCAATAACATACAAGAACAAAATAACAATACTAATTTCATATAAGAACAAAAATTATTATTACATTAAAGACATACCTAATACATTATGCTCTATTTTTTTATTAATTTAACTTTTTTTCGGGCGAGGATAAAAAGAGGGCAATCAATCATTCATGTTCATAACTTTACAGCAAAACAACTGAGAAACTTACCATCATGCATTTTTTATAAAGAAAATAATATTAATACTGACATGGAAGCATTTAAAAATGCACAATGAGTTTTGACTGATGGAAAAAAAAAAATATATTATGGAGCTATTTAAAAAAGCAGACATAAAAACTGCTGGGGTGGGAGAAAAAGTCATAAATAAAATAACGAACCTACAGTTTAAATTTTACATCATGCATTTTATTGTTACTTAATAACCTTGATATCTTATTCCATCCAAAAAAAAGAAAGTGGAGGGAAAAAAAAAAAAAATGCCTGCAAAAAAACCTTTTTCAAAGGACTTCATTATGTTTTCCTGATAAAACAAACAAAAGCCCAGTTGGTTTTTGTCATACATAAGTTGAAAAGCAGAATTGAGTCCTTAAAGTCTTACATGGTTTACTTTTTTTCTCGCGGAAGCATGATCCACCTTCATAAATTCTAACACTAATGTTACGCAAGACATTTTATTAAAAAAAAAAACATAGGCTTAGACGAAAAAAAACACCATAATAATGTTTTTGAAATGTTATTCATTCAAGATGTAACAAAAATAGCAACGCCTTTATTAAAAAAAAATTGATAAATTAAAGATAATTTAAACATCAAGAATAATAAAACGTATTGAACAAGACTCCAACTGTGTAACCTTATAGATTTTGGTGCACCATTGACTCAGTATCTGGAAAGATGCCAGGATAATAAAGGCGGGGTGTTAGGGAATTCCAGGCACGTATAGATATCACAAATGGACTTGGTAGCAACTATTACATTTTTAACAGGGTGAAAAATGCTGACCACACAGAATTTTCGGCTGGAAAGAATGAATACCTTTTACAGAGAAAGGAAATCACTCATTAGGAGACTTCCACACTTCCTTCAATCTGAAGGAACATTTGGATTATAAAATAATCACACACTGAATACATAACATTTATTCGTACCAGACCATTTTACAGATAGCATGGCACATACGAAAGGCCAATTCACTTTATGAGTTGAATAATAATATGGTAAAAAAGTAAATGTTAAAAAAAAAAAAAAAAAAAAAAAAATGACGGTGTTGTAAGTTAAAAAGACTTTAATGGTAGAACAAATAGAATAGCGATTTGGATGAACAGTTCGAAGAAAAAGATTACTTTTTATCTTTTTCTTCGAACTGTTCCTCGAATTATCCAGTGTAAAGCAAAACCTTGTTTAGATGCAATCCTGGCTTTGCAGTGGGAATCGGTTTTCCTTTTGGGCTTAACCATCGTCTTTTTCCAGCGACGCTTGCATAATGTATTCACTTTTCTACTGCAGTCACATTACTCTTTAACAAAAAAGGGATTCATTTCATTTCTCGTGATTGAGGTGGAAAACATTGCTTACTGTTTGCACTGCAAGCTCACGTGGAATCCAGTATTGTATGTCCATGTATTTTTCATCGTATTCATACATACTCCTTAATTAAAAATATGTGCCAACAAGAAGTGGTAAATTGACAACTTCAGCAGTGATTTCAAGGTACCAGAACAAAAACTTTAAGCAAAGAGTAATGCTGGATGATGCTGAAGATGGCCGTGACCCACAATGGTTGTTCGGTCAGTAGAACGAGAAAAAATAAAAACAACAATTCTTCATAATTATATATGCTCTTAAGTTAATTAAGAGCACATTATAAGAATGAAGGATAATATAATACATTCAAAAGTTAATAACTACAGAACGATAAATCACAAATCTATTAATATTCATTTGACTCAATAAGTTAAAAAAAATTAATTAGTTTAAAAAAACTAAAAACACGCTTTTTGAGTTTAATTGTTAACATAAGAATAAAATGGCTGACAAGAAAATGAATGTCACTGTTCTAAAAGCGTGGGGTGCTCGATATCAATCGTTTTAATTTTTTTATTAGTTTCATTCCGAAATGCTTAAAAATGTCATACAAAGCACCCCACGCTTTTATAGAACAGCGATTCATTTTCGCGTCAGTCATTTTATTCTTATGTTAACAATTATTTTTTACTTTTTAGTTTGATTAACTCTAAAAGCATGTTTTTTTAGTGTTTTTAAACTATAATATTTAAATGAGGTCCCTGTACGGAGGACGGAACTATAGTTCTTACAATAATTTAGTTGTGAGTAAAACAAAGGTTAAATGCGAATAGGTCGAGCCAGCCAGGATTCAAACAGGAAATCTCCTGATCTGTAGTCAGTCGCATTATCCGTTGTGCCGCTCTCCCACGTAGGTTTGAATGTCTTTACTGAATACTTTCATTCTACATGGGTTAAATTGCTCTTCATAAGTTAAAAAATAAAATCACCAATCCTGGTGATCCTAATCATGATGAGATAATAAACTTATCAAAATATTTTAGTGTCGTCGGTCCTTAATAAGTCTACAACGTTTCAATTAAATATGATCGCTTAAAGTAGGGCAAAATCGAGCCCAAAGAGTCAGTTACATACAAACAAACAAACATACAGGTGAAACTAATAAAAGTGTATTTAAAAAAGATTTGTTTTTAAATATACGAAAGCTATAAATACTTTCATAATTTTTAATATTAACAGTGGATGAGTCAATACAAGAGTTAAAGAAGATGCGATACAAAAAAAAAACTTTCAATGCACAATTTGTTTTTTAAAAAATTATCTGTCTATAGTAACGTAGAAAATGTATGACATCGCGTTATATTGTGGTAAATTTTTCAGAAAATGGGTGTTTAAATAAATAGAAGGACAAATATGCTGTTCCAATATAATGATCCTTCAAACATCTAAAACATGAACAAACTGCACTGAAATCATAATTCATAAACTGTATAAATACACACTCAGAAATTTGTTTTTGTCGGAAAAAAAATAAAATATGAAATTTTTAATTTATCTCAAAAAGTAGAAAAACCAAAAAAAAAAAAACTTCATAAAACTTTACAGTGCGGCATTTTTATTCTTGGCTACTTTTACTTTTTAATGGTAAGAATCTTGTTTTGCACAGAAAAAACTCTGCTTAATTTATAATAATCCTTTTTTTTATTTTCATTGAATTTTTAAGTACAAGAGGTAAGTTATGGCGACAAGATAATAACACATAATCCTTTAAAAACTGAATATGAACCCTATATTTTTAACTTAATAAAAAGTAAATACTACTCCTGAGATTTGCACACATTCTCCTATGCACTTACAATTAAGTTTATCTAATTAATGACTTAGTTAAAACAGGATAATGCTTCTAATAAATAGCCACAGGATGATTTTTTTTTTTTTTTATAAATCACTCGAGTGCATGAGATAGTCTCAGTTGATGATTTTGTTCTCGATATACTATATCTCAAACTGCTATTACGACAGCTGCACTTAAAACTTTTTATGGAGCTCAATTTTAAAACTTCCAACTCATATTTCAAATGCCGTGGAAAGAGACGTTAACACTGTGAATACACTGGCCTGCTTTTCATATCGCAATAACATAAAGAGATTTCTAAAATTAAACTCGGCAGCTAATGTATGTGAGAATCAAATCTAGATTAGGAGTCGTATAAAAGATGTTTGACACCAAATACAGCAAAACATTAAAAAAAATAAATAATAATACTTTTAAACCAAGACAGTTAAATTAATATGCTAACAGTAGTAGAGAGGAAAAACATTGCCAGCACTTTTTGGTAATTACTTCTGAAAATAAGCGTTACATACTCATAATACTGTATAAAGCCCATTTTTTTTTTTTTTTTTTACATCTTATTCATTAATAAATAATCTAACAGTTGTTTACAAAAAAAAAAAAAAAAAAATCCTTTCTTATCTTCCTAAACAGGATGTTGCCAAATTTTTTTTTTTAAATAAATGTGTCAGAACTTGCTTCTATCAAATTTTTTTTTTTTTTTTTTCCTTTTGTAAAATGACCTACACTTTTTCTAAACTTGCTATTTATTTTTGATTCAACTATATAAATAATAATAACATATATATATATAGATATATGTAAATCTGCCTCATCCCCCCACACACACAATTCTAATAAATCAAAAGATGCTAACCTCCTTTCTTAGGACTCTATTCTCTATATTTAAACTCCATTTTCAACTCCGATAGTTTTTCAACTGATTTTACAAATTCCAAATACGGATTTAACTCCATGTTTATTCTCCTCAACACTGTTACATGCAAACAACATCGCTGGTACAATGAATGTGACCTGAATCTGTAAAGAGACCGTTTAAGTTTAATGAATTGCAATTGCAGGCAAGTGTATTTATTCTCAAGTCCTTTGGAAGAAATGCTCCACGAATTAATTTAACATTCACATATTCTCCTAGCAAGTTTGTTTGTTCTTTCAATTTCCAAGGAAGAACTAATGGAGTTAATTGTTTGAAGCGATAATTATTTTATGCCTAACTGCGTCCACATATCATCTCTTGAGAATTTAAGGAGAATACATATGTATGAGCGAGAGCGGCATTTATCACACTCTCTTTTAAATAGTTAAATTATAGTTAAAATAGTTGTAAACATAATGCAGCCATACTAAAAGCAGTATTAAGTCACTTTGAAGCTAAATTATCATCATTGATAGTTTCGACTGCAGAGAAGAATTTGTAATATATTAAAAATTAATTCCGACGGTGAAAATAATTTTACTGCTTTTCCGTTAAAGAATATAATTGTTTGGCTTATTTCAGCGATTATTAAACTTTTTGAAGTCGGGTCGTACTTAAACTCCTACAAGTAATTGTAGACGAGCTACATACACATTTCTGAGAAATATCTGTAATTATTAAATCAAATATTGCACGAAGATATAATGCAATTAAAAATAAATTAAAACATACCTTAAGTTTATTCATTCTTGTATTAATGAGAAACCTAAGCCTGATGTGTCCTAGTGATTTTTTCAATGTTTGGGCATATATTTGAAAGGCAAACTGTCATTTCCTCGTCAATACATTGAAGATTTCCTCTTTTTTTTACACTTAATTGTAATGAGAGTAGAAAATTCTAATTCACATAAATATGATGTTTAAAAGCTTTTTAGATATTTACACTTTTTTTTTTTTTTTATAGAAATCCCAAAAAATTTCAAGAGACAACTCCTTATGTTTAATCATCAATCCACGATCAGTGGATATAGCTGCAAGTTCTTCTGTTAATGCTAAACTAAAATCACTTAAAGCTTCCATGAATGGCTTTCTAATCCAATCGTATTGTCCAGTGTTAAATGATGGAAAATAAGAACACAATTTTTATTCTAAACTATCCGACTATTATTAGAATTGTTGCCTTGATGTAAGTATTTCTTACCAATGAAAACATTTCCAAATTACATTCAACAGCTCTTCTTTTCCAAACCTGTAGTTTTCTCTGAAAAGATTTCATTTTATCAATGGATGTGAGAATATATTCTTCTTTCCCTTGCATACAAGTATTAAAAATATTGCTGCTGAAATATATCAGCAAACCTGGTAAACTGGCAATTCAAAATTCGCACAGAAAGAAATTTCAAAAAAGGAATAATAATTTCATCAACTCAAAAAACGTAAGAAGTTCTTGTCTTAGCTCATATACCCAGGTAGCAACATTCTTCTTCGACAACCACTTCATCTTAGTATATAAAAGTAGCCGCTTGTGTTGTGAATTCATATCAATATAAAGCTTCTCGAATAGACGCGATTTGACAGATCCTGTCTTAATAAACTTTACCATCTGATTTACATGATCTAAAAATTCTCTTAATTTTTCAGCTGGTTGCCATAAAGGTCTCCCTATGATACCAAGAGGAGCACTTAGAAATCTTCTAGTGGCAACTCTTTTGAGAATCACTGATCAATTTCAACAGAAAAACGTTAAAATATTTTATTTAAATAAAATATTATTTTAAATAAAATATTTATTTAAATAAAAAAAATTGTTTAAAAAACTGAATACAATAATAATTATGTGTACCAAAATAAATTTCAAAATAAAAACAAAAGTTATCGCGCGACTATAAATTACTAAGAAATTTCACTATATAAATATGCAATGCTTACACTAACAAGTTTGTTGGATAAAATCAATGAAAAAAAAAAAAATCTTTTCAAAATTACGAACCTCACAAAAAAAGTTTAAAAATCGACATATTCATTCATCTTTTATAAAATGACTTAATAACTTTTTTTTTTTTTTTAATAATAATAGTTTAAAAAAAAGAAGAAAGGAACTTAATGAAAAGTGTTAAACTCAGGCATAAAAAGGACAAAACGTAAAGAATAATTTATTACGTATCTCAATGGCGAGAAAAAGTCACGAAAATGAAAGCCCAACTGAAAAAAGAATACTTCAATTAGTTTTTAATGAGAAAAACAAAAGTAAAGGTGAACAGGAGGAATAAATTTTTTTTTCTTTTTTTCATAATGAAAATTAGATTACGTTTGAATACATCTTTTATTATACCATTTTTTTTTTTTTTTTTTTTTTAAATCTTTCAATAAAAAGTTTGCAGCCATTTTTGAAGGACTGACAAGAAAGGGAATTTGCGAAATCAATATTTTTTTTTTTAACTAATTTTAAAAATAATTTTGCTTGACAATTTTCATTACATTTTTTTTTTTTTTTTTTTTTTTTTTTTTTAATTCTCAAGGATTCATTACAGTTACGAAACGATAGTATTGTTTAACTTTCTTTAACTGTTTTTAGAAAAACTTAACAAATATGCATTACAATTTTGAAAAGTGTGTAGCGACACCTATTGATGGAAAATGGAGTACAAATTTAACAACTTCTACTTTCACTGTTAACAAGGGAATTTTCCCGCTAGAATGAAAACAGAACGTAGTTGGCGTTAGAAATGGAATAAAGGTGTTGTAAATATGAAAATTGATTATCGTCTTTTTTTTTTTTTTTTTGCCGTCTGGATTTTAATAACACTACGCAACCTTTACAAAGCCGCCATAAGTGTTGCCAAATTTATTTCTGACATATACTGAATATCAGAAACGACAAATGTTAAGAACGTCAAATTCATATCATTACACGCCATTCATAACTGGTTTTGATATAAATTAAAAAACAAGTTTCTTTTACGTAATGATTTTATCACTAATTGAATTTGAGCGTTGAATGACAATCATATTAATTTAAAATATATCATAATAAAAAATATCGTAAACAGAATAACTGTGTTTTTTTTTTTTTATTACAATCAAATAACAGCATTTGCTTATAAAAAGAAAGAAAATTACGACACTTTTAAATTATAATTAGAATAACAGGAACACCCATTTAAAAGAAAATTCATATATTATGAATTGAATTCCAACCCATTTCTGAAAACTACTCGCAAAAAATAATAACAGCTGTCTTAATCAGTTTTCTAAAAGACTGGTTTCAAGTGGGATAGTTTTGTACGGTAAAAAGAAAAACGTAATATTAGCATTAAAAATTCACAATTCTCAAGCAATAATCACTCAGCACAATACTGATAAGGTTACTAAAATCCATAACAGAATGCTTCCTACGCCATTAAAAAAATTAAAAATTGAATCCCGATAAACATAAACAAATAATATACAGCTGTTAGGGCTGTAGGCGGCAAAAAAAAAAGAAAAAGAAATTTAGCATTTTTATTAGCATTCTATTCGCTTTTAATAAACACAAAACCAATTAATTAAATGGCTTTAATAATTGATTAATGCTAATATTACATTTTTTTATTTTAAATATCCCACTTGAAACAAGTCTTGTTATTTATTTTCAAGGTTAAGAATGTTTATTTACAAATATGGTCCCAAACAGACTTGTGTATTTTAATGTTCTATCTAGAAACAACCGCATTCTAATTCTAAAGTGGAATATGTTTCAAATAATAAATACTGCAAAACTTTTTTAAAAAAAAAAATTATACAGATAAATCCTGGATAAACATAAAAAAAAAAAAAAAAAAAAAAAATTACATGACTATATAGTTTGATTTGTCGCTCCACGGTCACTTTTTGCACACTTTAGGCTAATTTGGGGACCTACAATTTAACATGGATTCCGAACCATTGAAACATTAACAAACCCGGCATGATTCGAACCCTGAAACCTGTGGTACCAAAGGCCAGGCGCTAGCCAATTGGCCATCAGGCCGCCATGATTATATAGTTGGCAATAAATATGAAAAATCTTTAAATAAAGTAGCTTTTCAAATATCAAAACTTTACTTTTTCAAAAACTTCTACTTTTATATTTAAACCTTTCCCCAAATTAAGAAAACATTTCAAAAAAAAAAAAAAAATATCTGTATTTTTCGTAGTAAAATTTAGGCTGCATGCGGCCTTGCCCATCCCGATCTAGATAGATCAAAGAAGGGGCGAAAAGAGGGACCACCCGCAAGATGACCAACCCACATCCCTTCCACAGATTACAAATAACTAACACCAGATTCAGCACTCCTTACACATGCATCCATCCATTATTATTAGCACTACGTTCTTCTACAAGTATAACCCTTGCTCTTGAGGGAGTTAAGGCGGCGACATGCAGAATATTATTCATCCTCATTTCCTTATTTAACTTTTAGATCACGGCGACCACACAGAATGGAAGAGGGGAAAGAAAAAAAAAAAAAAAAAAAAGGAAAACAAAAAAAAACAATGCACCTGCCTCCCGGGAAGTGTTCCACGATTTAGGGATAGAGAGAGTATGTCACGAGGTAAAGTCACGCACGAGATGCTTTATACGTTTCCTATTTCGCCCTTCCATCTTAGAAGATAGAAAGCGATACTGTGTGCCAGAAAGCGAAAACCGGAGGATGCTATACACGAGAATGAATTTCTTGTCACGTTCGTTGCATCTGCTGATTATTAGCCATTCATTCTGTGTATACATAGTTTATGCATAGCTATTTATCATCTGAATATTCTCGGAGATGGTTGGTAGTGATAATCGCAGTGAATAGAGAAATTCTAATTGCTTCTTGCTGGAATCTTGGAAGGGTTGTGTTAGATTCCGTTCTACAATGTTGCATAACGATGTTTGAAATAATAACGATTCAGTGATTTATTAAAAAAATATATTGGTGTCATAAATCAGCTGCAATTTTGAACGTTGTTTTCATCAGCTGTAATTATTTTATTCAAATGATCGAAAACCAAGCTTTTGAAATTTGTGCAAAATTATAACACATGCACACTAAAAATTTTAATTGAATAAACCCTTCACAAAACTAGAGTGATAAAATGAAGGTATGGATAAGAGAGATAGTACTTACGTTTATTGATATCATAAATTATATAAAGCCATAGAGAATTCAATGGCTAAAACACATAGAATGGACAATAAGTGGCACAAAGATTTTAAAGGGAAAGATGAAGTGGAAAAGGATTTAAAGAACCTAAGATCACAAATTGGAAAAAACAAATTCGCGATAGTCGTATTGTGAGGAAGGCCATGGTCCAACATAGACAGTAGTGCAGGGAAATTAATTACTTACGTTTATTATAAGACAAAATAATTGACATTCAATTTTCATATGTCATTTGGTGTTATATACATTTCAAAAATTTCAAATATATAAGTACTACTTTCAAATTGTTTAACTATAAACGTTATTTCATATCCTGCCAGAAATAAACACTAACATTTTTAAAGATAATAAAAAATTAGGGAAAAAATATTTATTTAAATTTGTTCTTATGGAAAAGAAAAAAACATAATTTCTTTACCAAAATTAATTTATTACAAAATGAATATTTCCACTCAAATACACCATTTTTCATTTTGCATCATAGCTTTTAAAGCATATTAGAATATACAGCAAAAGAAAATCAATATTGAAATATTTTAAAATTACACACAACTCAATAACCATAAAAAAAGAAGAAAAGCTGACTTTTGTGAAAATTTTCATTACACAACGAAAGGTGAGCAAAGACAAGTATTAGAAGACGGGACAATCACATTTATTGCTCTGTTATGACAACCAGGCCAACAACAATGTGACGACATCTTAAGACGATTGCAGATGTTTTTATCACAAGATAAGATGAAATGTGTTTCCAGTGTCGAACAATAACAAGTCCTTTAATCTTCAGAACTCATTCAATATTTGGATACAGAACGATCAAGAAAATGCTTTTCCAGAAACACAACAACTGACAAAAACCACATACCGTCTTTTATTTATGAAAAATTCAACTTAAAAAAAAAAAAAAATTCTTCTATCTAAGTCTTTTTCTTCTGGAAAGAATGCGAATCTATTGACCATTTTCTGGTTCAAAAAAGAACCGACTTCCGCTAGAAAAGAATAAATAAATAAAAAACAACACCCACGACTGAACCTTATCGATCTACACAGACAACCGTGAGTGTAAGGGGTTTGCTTTTGGAGGAGGCGTTGAACTTTTTGTGTCGACAATTTGCCTGACGGTGACGAACGGGCAGACAGCAAATTCTCAGTCACGATGTCGTCAGAAGGTGTGATGTTGAACGTTCTAATTATCTGCATTTTAATAACTTGAAGTAATATTGAGGTTGTTTACGACATGGGACATTTTATATATAAGGAAACCAGTGTTCTTTAGTAAATAAATTTTCAGGAAATTTTTAAAAAGATGCCGTGGGTGTAATGGAAAAACCCAACATATTGTATTTGATATTTTCCACCCGCAATCCAATTTCAAGTAAGAAATATTCAGGTAAAAAATGAAAAAAGATTTATTTCTTTTTATATATGCAATCGTATAAACTAACTATTATAATTTTAAATTAACATTCCTAAAAATGTTATGAAAATAGTCGAGACAAAAATTTTATCCATTTTCATATTTCATAATTCATATTATAAAAAATTATTTTACAATATATTTTTTTTTTCTTTTGTCGATTTAAAGGATTACAAAAACTACTGAAATGTATTTTGGAACTTATACTGTAATATAAAACTATTCACTAGATATCTAAAATACACCTTTGTAACTATACCCCCAGAAATTATTTTGGGAATAAAGTAATAATTACCAGAAAAATTATTTTGTAATACAAAACAATCACTATAATGTATTTCAAATTTATCAAATATTGTTCAATTGTATTTAAGTTATAGATAAGATAATCAAATTAAATGCACTTTTCATAAGTACAATATAAAAACAATTGCAAAATTTTTCGTCAAAATTAGTAGCAAAAATCTACATTCAATCTATATAAAAAATATATTCGCAAAAATCGTAGAATGCAGTATAAATTCTACATTCAAAATAAACAAAATTATTCGAACCAAAAATTAATTCAAAATTAAAAAATTAAACCAAAGACATAAAAGAAAGAATAAGCTCACTGAAGAATTCTATTCCATTAAAACAGTAGAAGAGAAATAATATATATGTCTACCCATTAAAATGAGGGAAGCATTTTCCAACAGAATCTTTAATGCAGAAAGATTCTTAATATGTTAAAATTATGTTTATGGAAGTATTTGTTTATCTTAAGTAGATATGTTTAAGTAAGTATAAGTTTATGTAAACATTTCTTAAGTTAAAAAATATCAAGATAGGTAAATATATATAAACAAAATTTATTAATCTTAAGTGATAAAGTAAAATTCAATTATATGAGGATGTGAGAATATTCTCAATTTTTTTATAATTTCTATATAACAACAACACGTCAATTTGTTATATAGAAATAGAACAAGTTTGGACCATAAGAACTTGGTTTTAATCTGGTTTATTTTCAATAATTTTAAAACAATTTATACTATAAAAAAAATTCGCATTCACTAATATTTTTTAATATAAAATGCATTAAGTTTACTTGTTAGATTGTAATATTCGAATATAAGAGATTTTTAAAAAAACTTGCTAGTCTAGCCTTCCTCCTTTCAGCCTATTCTGCGAAAAACAAGAATATTTTAAGAAGAGCTAAGCTATTATTTTAGATAATACGTTATACAAATATCCATATTTAAACTAAAACCACGAGAAAAGAATATGCAATTTAATGTTATATATTTTTAGTAGAAAATATATTAAAATAATAAACATTCACCTTTTCTTATGCCAGGCCATGAAAACATTAAAGTTAGATAGAAAATCAGACGAAGTGTTTATTCCATATCTACCCATCAAATGAATTAAAACTTTATTTACATGTTAAAACAATTTTATTCCAAATACAAAAACTGTCTGAACACATATTACGAGCTAAAATAATAGGCCAATTTTAAAATAAGATTAACTTGTTGATTCAGACTATAGTAATCAAAAGTAATTTATGTACCTTGCAAAATATATAATGAGCTTCAATTATTATTGAATTCTTCTTTACAATTGATAATAAATAAGTCAAAAATGTTTTAAAATTAAATAAAGAATAAATATAAAGTTACAAACTTAATTGAGGCCAATGAAGAAAGGGATGATTTGAATTTGAAACCTTAAAATAAAAATTAAGGCTTCATCCAGATATTAAATTTTACGTTAAAAAAAAACTATAAAAACAAATTTGAGATATAGATTTATAAAAAAAATAAAAACGTTTAAAATAGAAAATATTAAAAAATTAATTTCTTTTCAAATTACTCGTAAATTTTTCCAACGAACATTTTCCTATTAAAAAAAAACTCTGTTAAAATCTAGTTGAGACACACACCATGAGATATACAAGAAAAAAATCATGACAAAAAAGAATTAATTCAGAGTTAAGAACACAATAAAAAAATTAATAACTAAACCGCAGGTACAAAACTTTCTTTACACAGAACTTAAAAGATTCTAATCACATATTTCCTTGTCACGCACGGGACCACACCAAAGCTTGGCGACATTCTTTCTTACTTCAAAAAAATCTCAACCACAGCAAAGATTAAACACAAATCGCAGATAATAACAGCACTTCAGAATACATAAAAAAAAATAAATAAATAAATAACTGTTCAATCGTCCTTGCCACCTTGATGGAGAGAGCATAAAAATTCCTTATATAGCAGATAAAAGAAAGGAAAAGAACCCCATCTGACCAGAGCGAAATTGAAAAAGTTCAAGGTTGTCATCTTATACGTGCGCGGCTGGGCTGTGAGGACCCGGCCTACTTTCATTAAGTTTGGTTTAGTAGTTCCCAGAACGAAAGCAGCCAGATGTAAAAAAAAAAAAAAAAAACTTAGGGCGGCCGGGTAGGCTTGGAAGTCAATTTTCAGTAGGTACCAAAGGCACAGCATCCGCATATAAATCAATAGGGTTAAAGGACCCGTCAACCTCGCCAAAGCCAGAACCCTAATGAAGGCTGATGGCTGGCGATGAATAGGCGAAGCCCCAAGCCTTCCTTTTTTCTGTGCCGGGGCTCGTGTCCTGAGTCATGCGGGTGGAGGGGGACCACTGATGGATGGATTACCGTCGCAAGTGACGTCATGGGGTTTTGAATTCGCCAATAAGTGAATATTATATGGAGGCAGGCGGCCCAGGCAAACGGGACCGTTATCCAGCAATATCTCCACTTCAATTGTTAGAGGAGATTTGTACCAAAGGTTCCGGAAAGTATCAGATTTTCGGCAGCTTCCGTGTCAAATTACCCCTATGTGTAAAAATTGGATAGTTTTTATACTTGATTACCATATTCTCATTATTATTGAATGGGAAGTATGGAAAGAGTGACAGGGGATAGATAAGTATAACGAAAACAGTGGAAGAATGAATTGTCAGAAGGTTCAAATGGGATGCATCGTAACTTTTTAAAAGGTTATTCATTCCCAAAGCAGAGAACACATTCTTTCATTATTCATGTAATATATGGTATCTTACAGCCATATTTACAACATATCTACATAAAAAATTATATTGAAAAACAAACACTGTCTCAGACTGCAATAATAAAGAGAATTTGTATATCAATCAAAATGATGATCACTCGAAATGAATTCTGTTTGATGTTGAAGGTTATTGGAGCTCACTGGCCCCGTCCGGCCTTGGTGACAAACATAAAAGAATGAAAACATTGGCAATGCTCAGAGATTAAAGGAAATCGTGAGAAATTGAGCAAGTCCAATACTTCAAAATTGAATTTAGATAGGTGAGAGCAGAATATACCTAGGTCTTTTAAAATTAGAGCGCGATTCATATTGTTTGATCTCTTGAATTGATTGATTGATGAATGAATTCTCAAGGCATGGATATTGTTTAAATGCTGTTGTTTATGAATTGTCAAAGAATGCACATTCCAAGAGATTAGATTACATTACATTACAAGAGATCCTTATTTAACAGAAAGATAAAAATAAATTCCATTATCAACTAATCTATTTGAAGATATTTCATAAACAAATATTGTATAATAGAAGATTGCTAATAAAATTATCAACGCAATTAAAACAAACTACAAAAATTGTGTCATTGAAAGAAATAGCGCTGCACAAACCTAAGTTTCAAGAACACGCCTTTAGATTATCCCATCACTTTTATAATGTACCGTATTTCTATTTATATCTTTTTTAACTATTTTAATTAGAAAAAGTAGAACGAACAAACAAGCTAGTACGCCTCCCCCTCATTGTTTGTGTTAAATATTTAGTATTTCAACGAATCAGTCAATCTTTCTTACCGGGCCCAAATTTATTAAAAGAACCAGCATTTATCCTGATTTAAGTTTATTGCATATCCGTCAAAACATTGAAGTTGGCATAAACGATGTAATCGATTGGTTGACAAATAGGAAAAGAAGACTGAATTTTAATATATAATTAGAATGTACTGTATTTATTTAAGAAATTAAATTATTATTTTTGTACAACAATTCTTAGTAATAATGTTTTTTTTTTTTTTTTTTTTTTATGCATTTGAACTAAATCAGTACAACGTAAAAATTATTAATAAAATAATTAATAAAATTTGAACTTCGACCACTGCTACATTTTCTATTATTTATTGAATTTTTCAGACGATTATAAGTTATTTTGTTGTCCCAAGACAAAATTCAAAGTGCGCACATGGTTATGTATGTACACCAGTTAACTTTTTTAGAATTCTCTCTTATGATTCAAATTCCCATTATTTTATTTTTCTCTCCATTCGAATAGATCACATTGATGCAGATGAATCACACGATTAAGATGAATCTAAATTACACGTTATGTAATCACGCAATTTAAAAATAAGGAAAAAAAATTACAAAAATAATGTTACAATGAAATCAAAACAAGTAATAAACATTTTCAAGGAAAAAAGATCCATAAAAACAAACTTCATATCAGTAAGTTAGTATCAGTTCCATGAAAAATTGTTTAATTCTTTTAAATACACACACACACCTCTTAACATCTAATACATCAAAAGTGTGTGTGTATCTTCTTACAGATTTAGAACTTCTCAAAACATAAAATATTTTAAACAAGCACAATTCATAGCTTTGATAAGCTGAAATTTTTATTTTACGAAGAACATTTTTAAATCGTTTTTTAAATTCCTTCTATTAGCTCACACTCTCCCTATATATATCTTGTTCAAATTTTTAATCGTTCATAAAACACTTTTTATTCATCCACTCAAATTCAAATACATTTATTTTGAACTTGTAGTGGATGACACTTAATGCTAATACAGTTTTTTCAAATATTAATTCATTAACTAAATTTAATTAATTAATTTTAGTTGCATACCAATTAAGTTTTAGCAATAGATGGCGCCAATAAAAACTTAAAAAATGAATTAAAATTATTTATAAAGGACTTCCTGCAATATAATGAGAAAAAAAGAAGGAATTGACTTTTACGGGTTTTGATGAAAACAAACTCTATTTCACTAAAAAAAGTGAACAATTAGATGACAAAAAAAAAAAAATATTTCATTCAATATTTTCTCATTTATTTTCCTTTATTAATTATGAACTAATCTTAATGCAGGATATGTATACTGCTTATTTATTTATTTACCTAAGAAGGTTTTTATGACAATAACTGTTTGAAATTATTGTTATAGGAATTCACAAGGTATTTTTGCGGGATTATCAAAAATTTATTATACTAGCATATATAACCCAACTTTGCAAAGCTTCAGAAAAAAAGTAAAAAAAAAAAAAAAAAATTATTAACCCTTATTTAGATTCACGTCTATTCAAGGCAGCTTTCTTCAGCTCTAGCATTGGCCACACTAAACCTATTAAGATTCATTCAGATTTTCGGAAATCTCACCATTTTAAAAGGTGTATGTGCGATTTCGGTCTGATTGAATGTTTTTCTTTTCTCAGGAGGCATTGTAAATTTAACAATAAAAACAGTATGAAGTTCAACGAAGTCTTTCTTTCAATCTCATGTTGGGGCAGGCTAAGCATCCCTATGGCTATCGAATTTCGAGCGTCCGGAGATCCCAAACACAAAAATCGCCAAATTGACGTAAAATCTAATTTATACCAAAATTGGGTAATTTTTAGATGTATATCGGGTACTTACGTATTAACGGTACCTTGGCGACAGACTTGGCGGTTTTTTTAAGAGTCGCCAATCTTTATTATTGGAATAAAAATATTTTGAAAGCGTTTTGATTTTAAATGAAGTGTTTCATATACATTTTATTATTTGGAACAAAAATTTTATGTGTAAAATTTTAAGTGCCAAATCTGTAGCTGCGGTTGGCGCGTGTGCTCTTTATTGGCGCAATTGTCGCCAAGGTACCGTTAATACGTAAGTACCGTATATCGATCCAATTGTGAATTTTTTTTTTTCGTAATAGAACTAGTTGTTATGATAGAAGTCTCTCTGGCAAAGTTTGGGAAATTTGAATGTAAATTGAGGTAGTGGATAATGGAACATACAAATTTTTAGTGTATGTGTAAATACTAAACCACTTATTAAATCAATATAATGTTACACGTTAAATTCTTCCATTACTTTTTTATATAATACGTATGACTATAATCCGATAATAATATGTATGACTTCAAAACTCGGAGCATTCCTATTTTAAAGAAATGGTGTTCTATAAACAAATTGAATAAAGTAGCCTTTTTTTTTTAATTGATAATAAATTAGGGTAGTTTATAGATGATTTTTCCTTACGGTTCATAAGCCGAAGATTTCATTTTTCATAAAAAATACTTACAACCAAAACGTTAAAAGATTAGTCATTTAAATTAGTCTAAAGGTTATTCATTAAATCCTTTTAAAATTATAAAATAATTCTCTTTGAATTCTGCTAATTATTTTCTCTTCACTTCCAAAATTCAGAACGGCTATTATCTATCACATAGAAATAAAACGATAATAATAATAAAAAAAAAAAAAAAAAAAAAAGATGATGTGATCTTTTATTTCTACCTAATATTTAACTTCAATTTGGGTCTGTGTTTTGTTTCCATTACCTGTCTGTTGAATGGTGTCTGGCGAGTTCGCAAAAATTGATGAACTTGACAAGCATGCTAAGATGAATGGATGTAGAATATTAACTTGATGGATGTGGTATAATTTTCCGAAATACTTTTTCTACCTACATTTTCTTCTTGCTTCATATCGACTATAAGATAACTTATATTCATGCTTCTCAGAACACCAGAGGCTATAATATTCCAACTGCTATTTTGTTTCATCTTTTCCATCGATCTTGTGATTTCTGAACTTATTGTGTGTGTGTTCAGAAAGGTACATTATTCAAACCAGAAAGTGATATGTGGTGTTGGTAATGTGATTTAAAAAATGCCTCTGGCAATGGATGGTCACTTTTTTTTTACGTCTATTGTTCCAATGTTTTTGCATCAAATTAATGTACATCGATCATATGCAGAAATAATGATTGCAAGAAATTAATCATTTCTTTTGACAAAGCAAAGGAACAAATTATATAAATAATTATGGTCTTTTTGTTCTTTATTTTTTCCTCCTTCTTTCAACATCTCAAAAATAATTCATGACGATGCAGATTTTATTCTGTGAAATAATTTCATTTAGTTTTTATTAAGTATCAGATCTCATATTGTTAAGATGATAATTTTTTCAAATAAATCCGCACTTTTCAATGAAGATTTATGATAATATTAAATTTGAATAGTAAAATTTTCTTGAGTTAATAAGCCTTACAGTTTTACAGAAATAAATATAAATGGAACAAATCGCGGTATAAAACAATCAACAATCACAGATAAAATTAAATTATTGTTTCGAATGAATGACCAAAAATAGACAAATTTTAAAGGTCTAGAAATTGTAAAAAAAAGTTTTTGAAATGTATCATTATTTTTTGTAAAGATTTATTTATAATAGAAAATTACACATGGAATTCTAATCAAAATCCATTTAAAGAAGTTTTAACACATATCAATTTTTAATTTAAATTATCAATTTTCAAACTTTACTAAGATAAAAAAGTATATATATTTTTAGGTAATAACGAAAACCAGATTTCATTTTTAACACAATTACAACTATAATTAAATTAAGATTTTCATTGTTAATGTTTGTTCACAAAAAACAAAAGATTAAGTCGAGAATTATGGGCAAAATTCAGATATCACAAAAATATTATTTTAAATGTTCTTAAACATTCATTTTCTTCGGGCAAATTGTAATGATGGTAGAAGGCGTTTTCAAGCATTCTTGTTCTGGTTCTTCAATGCACGAGAGAAGAGGAGCACCGTGAAGAGAATAGTTAACTGAACCCAAGATGAAACCTCGTTTCTTTTATTAAATAAAGTAACAAGGGCTGAAGAAAAAGGTCATTCATTATTCAGCTCGTGGTTATTAAGGCGTTTTGTGCAGGCGTAAATGCAGAGTGTGCTTTCTCATCTGCGGTCGCCCGCGATTGTGTCTGGGATTTGAAATACACTGCGGTTTGTTTGATCGAAAGCTTTCACTTCCGCTTTGTTTCATAAATTAATTGAATGTGCCGGGAGATAAAGGGTAAAAAAATCGGCTATTTAACATTATTTTGTTTTTTTGAGTTGTAATGATCCTGTCGGCAGTATTACATCGAAACCTCTGCCATACCATCTGTTATATCACACGGATATATATATATATATATATATATATATATATATATATATATATATATATATATATACAGTAGAACCTCCGTGAGTCGAACTTCAAGGGAGACGCCAAATAATTCGAGTTATAGTGTTTTCGACTTACGCGGATTTTGCAAGGAAATATTTGACTTGTAGAGGTTTAGATTCTTTCTAACTTATTTTGAGTTAGAGAGTTAAAATAAATAAAAAATTTAGTTTACAGAGGTAATAAACATGTTTATTTGTTAGAGTTCAAATGAAATCAATATCAATAATGAGAATATTTCGTAGAATTGGTTATTCTATTTACTGTATACTCATACATTGTTTTCTAAGAAACAATGACGTGCATTGTCGGCAAATCATTGAAGTCGGTAACTTATTTTTCTTCGAGCTACAGAGGTAATTAGTTTCAAATGATCGAGTTGTAAAATTGTAAAAATCAAACATTGCTAATGTTCGAGATAGAGGTCCAATTTTTTTTTTTTTTTTTTTTTTCCGAGTTATGGAGGGAAAATATATACCCAAATGGTTTGTGGGGATTGACTTATTATTTCGACATATAGAGGGTTGAAATTTCGAGTAATGGAGGTTTTGGGGCTTGAAGGGAAGGGAACAAAAATTTTTTTTCGAGTTTTGGAGATTTTCGACTTATCGAAGTTCGACTTAAAGAGGTTCTACTGTATATATATAAATAATATTATATGCAAAAATAACTTTATATATATGTGTGTATAGTACATTAGATCAATGAGCGTATATAATTAACCTAAAATGTATCTAAAACAAAATATTTTTTTACATCTAATGCTTATGATAATTTTAATTGATGAGCTGAGCAACATACATCTTTTTCTTTAATGTAAATGGCATGGAAGAAAATGGACTGTAGAAAAACAGGTAATTAATGAAATGATAGTTTTATACCATTTTATAGGACGTTTATTGCATTTTTTTAAAATTCCATTAGGTCATTTTTTCATTGTTAAGAAAAAATGAATTTAAGAAATCGAAAACATTAAACTAATAAAATGTCTCTCATTTGAAATGTGTAGATGTTATCAAACACAGTACGAGTAGGGAAACATCAAGCTTATATTTTGAAGGAAAATATATAGATTTTCTGAAATGCAATGTCGCACACTAGGGTTTAGAATATTCAGAAACCCAAAGAGAAGGAGAGAGAAATGTATTTCATAATACTTTCAAGAAAAATACAACGGAGACTAATGTATAAAATTTCTTTTTTTTTTTTTAAGATAATTAGTATAAAAAAAAAAATCAGAGGGCTAATGAACTAATTTTCAGTATTTAATTAACATGGACAAAGATAAAGGAAAAAAAAACATAGAAAAACCACACAAAAATGCAAACGATGTACGTAATTTGAAATGAATTAAGAACCAACGGAAAATAAAAATATATGCTCGCGCAGCTGTCAAAATGCATAACTTCTAATTTTGGATTAACGTCAGTCTAGGAAATAAATATTAGCCAAAATACGATAACATAAAAAACCTTAAATGTTCTTATCGCAGAATTATAAATACTGATTAGGTTTATCTTAAAAATTTTTTTTTTTTTTTTCTCTTTCTTCCAAGAATGTCTAAGAAATTCTATATCTCCAAGAATTTTTTTTTTTGTTTTTTTTTTTTTTGAAATGCCTCTCTTTAAACAAATTTCGTTAATTTTGCAATTCTAAAACGTATATTTCAACGAAATTAGCAATTAAATTGAGTCGAATAATAAAAAATTCGCAACCATGTCGGCATCACATATAGAATATACGAAATTATTATTACTTTTTAGAAATTTTTTAAAGCCCAATTCTGATGAAAGAATCTGGTCTGATGAAATTCTGGGGCTGCAGATATTCCTAGCTGCAATAGTTAGGATTCTATTCATTAAGAGGAATTTTTCGTACTTTAATCACACAGGTGCTCCCCGTAACAAGTTCTTCCATTGCCAGATTTCTTTTGTAAAATATCAACATTGCAGCATAAGACGATGACATTTCGATAACAGTCATGTGCTGATATGATGAGTAAATATCTAAGTACCTTGGAATCAGGGTATTTGGATGAACTTTGATATAAGAAAAAAACATTAAACTTTTAGTACTCAAACTGAAAAAGCAAATAAAGAAATAATTCAATAATACAATAAAAAATATTTACTTAGTACAGCTATACTAAACATATAACAGCTGATAAAACACGTTAAATTGATGTATCCCATGAATGGCGATACATATTTTTTTTTTCCTTGTAAAAACAAAGCTTACTGATAAATCCAAGAGGAGATTTTAAATAAAATTTACACGTCTTTATGTCAATTATAATTAAACAAAACAAATGATCAATCTAAAATTTACGCCAAGAAAATTTTTCATTCCTCATTTTCCACTGCTACCTTTTTTTTTTTTTTTTTTTTTTAAGCAATCGAGAATTTCCGAAAAGCATAACATAAATTTAATCCCAGATAGTTTCCAATAATTCAATATAAATGATATAATAAAAATTAAAAACGATATAAAATTTTAAAATGTTAAATCTAAACAAAAAAATATACTTTCTAAATTTTAGACACCTTGACCTATGAATATTACGATGCCAAGAGTAGATTTTTAATAACCCTAACAGAAATGTAGTTACAATCTCCATTTGATGCAATAATAAAAAATTTTGACATTAGCAAATAAATAATAAGCACTGATTTTACGCACAGAAATTTTTAAAAAAATTATTTTTTAAAATAACCAATAAGTGTGCTAAATAAATATTTTTTAAAAAATTAAAAAGTGGGTTAAATGTAACATGCAGCAGGTTATCTTCGCAACAGTTACGTTGGAAAAACATGGAGCCACAGCAGGTAACAAAAATATTTTGCATCTATGTCAGCCTGATATAAAAACGTGAATCAAGAAATAGCGTTTATTCGGCAATTTCTAGCTAATTTAATTAATCTAAACTAATTGATTATATCCACATTATTCAATTACCAATAAATTGATAAACATTCAATTAAAGCTATAAATCCATTAACCTAACGTAAAAAAAAAAAATACGAAAGTAATATTGCTTTAGTAATAAATATGAAAAAAATCCAGAAAATCATATACATGTAATTTTTAAATAAATATTTCTTTTATAATACGGCAGATATGAATACTATTTTTATTATTAATGTTAATAATTAATTTAATACTTAAAATAATAAAAAACAATATATATATATATATATAATATTAAAAATTATATACATCAAGTTAAAAATTAGCATAAAATCCTTTTACTCAATAAAAATAATTTCAGTAATAAAATAACAATCTGAGAGCATAATAATGACATTCGTAACAGAAATTGGGACATAAATTAAACACAAGAAAGGAACAAAATCTGATTACCTTTTGCTGCTTTTTAGTGCGAGGCAGCGTGAAGGAAAATGACATGGTTTTCTAACATCCAAGGGCAGTATTGTTTTTCAATTAAGTAAGACAACTTATTCCCAACGTGAATGAATAGAGGGGAAAAAATAAAAATTATCTCGGCGGACTTGGCAGAGAGCCAAGAAAAGACTTTTCAGCTCTGGTAAATGCACGGTGTTTTTGAGAAGTCGAATTTTTCCCAGCTGGTATAAAAACGTGAATCATTCCTTTTCTACATAATCATTCAACAAAAAAAAAAAAAAAAAAACCGTTATTCGATTCGACCTTACGACTAAAAACAACAGCATCAGCAACAGCAGGTTCATTAATCCAAGTTGGCACACCATCCGAATTAAAAGTTTAGAATTTTCCAAAATTGATGAAATTATTCCAGCTATTGGCACCCGATAATTTGACAGAACGGCATGGAAACTGTCGAACTCTCTCCGTCTAAAGATGGAAAAAGAAGAAAAGGACCCTTGAACTGTAAACTTCGAGTCGGGCGGCATTCGACACGTGATTTGATTACGAACGCTCATTCAATAAACCCACAGAAGTGAGCGGACTACATTACTCAATTCAGTCTGAGAACCGAACCCGCGGAAATAGGGAGGGTGGAGAAAAACACTTCTTCCCATCCCCCTCCTTTCCACTCTTTCTTTGGAAAAAAGGCCCAAGGAACCGGTTGAACTAAATGAAGGAGGAAAAAAACATTTTTGCTAGATGGATAGGTTAAGTAGTGGTAGAGAAGCGTAACTTCTTTGGCGCCTGTTCATTACATGTAGAGAAACGAAAGGAATTGCAGGCGTGATTCAGACATGCTTCAAGCACATCTTAATAAGCAATATCATCTTTTAAGTAGTGATTTGTTAAATCTTAAAACTGTAATCCAGATCGCAGTATACAGCTATTATACTAAGATACAAATAGTTCCTTTCATAGGGAAGAGTGTATGACGTCTAGTGTAATTTATTGTTACAAATAAAGAAAATTAAAAATGAAAGTCACAGCTATATTGCATCAATATAAAAGATTCAAAATTATTTTCTACAGTGTAAATAAGTTATATTTTTTTATTAATATAAAAAAATTCATTTATTATATATAACTTTAAAATTTATGTATTTAATAAATTTACAAACTTATTATTAAATTATATTTATATTTATTATTATATTTCATTCCTTCCTTGTTTTCATTTTTATTTATTTTTAAGGTAAAGATAACTTTACTAAAATTAAGTATTAATAATCTGATAAAAAAATATGTCAATTTAGACATCTTTTAAAAAATGTTTATTTGTAATATTCATTTTAAAAATATATCACTCACTAAGAATATTATCATAATACTTTCTAAATGTTTTAATACCTTCATTTATCAAAATGTTTCTTTAAAAAAAAATAGCAAACAGATTTGCATTGAATGCTTCAAGCATGTTTTTGTTTTTTTTTATTACACATGACAAAAATGTAATATGCTAAAAGATAAAAGTAAATTTGATTTACACAAAAATGAAAACATTATTTAACTGTAAAAATTATTAGATGCTATAAAATAAAAGCATTTGTACAAATATAGTCACATCTTTCTTAAAATCATAATTAAAAAAATTAATACATACAATGCTAAATTATGATATCCACAATAATTTAATAAGAAGAAACCCAAAGAATGATTGTCAGTTAATCAACAACTTAACTTAAAATTTTTCATACCATCCACTACAACCAAAAGCACAGAATTATATGCCTCAAATTTATTAATTACAAGATACAGAAAATTTTAGCTTTAGATAATGGCAACAATTTATTTAAAAATGTTTTTGTTTTATTTTCAACAGATAGCCTTTTAAAAACCAACAGAAGTAATTTTAACCACGAAAAACACAATTAATTTGAAATTTATTTATCTATTTCATTAAATTATATATTTTTCTTAAAAATTTTTTGTGCTCCTTCAAGAATCTTCAAAATAAGAACAAATTAAGTTTAATGATGTAATAGTACCGTGATAGTATGTTTCAATTGATTTTTTTTCCCTCTTCTTTTTAACTATAAATTTTAGACTCATTATTAATATATTTTAGACTTATAAATTTAGCTTTCTTAAAAAGTATTACTTAAAAATTAATTATTTTTATGGCAAATTTTCAGACTAATAAAAGCTGATCATTTGACTTTTTTCTTTAAACATTAACTCTCTCCCAATAGACCACCTTTTATAAAACATAATATTTTTCAATTTCATGACAAATAATTAAATTAAAAATAAAATCATAGTAAATGATTTCTATATGTCTATTAGATGGAATTATTTTGAAATAAATAAAATAACTACACATGAATGGTGATTGTTGAAAGGAAAAGGATGTTTGATTTAAACATTGATGTAATTATCATATTAGATAAATTTCTATGTATTTTTATTTAAAATATTCAACAAGCATTTCTTAAACTATATAATCATTCTGGATTTCTACAAATTCAAATAAAATAATAAAATTGAATGGTTACTGAATTATTAGCTGAATAATAATAAAATAAAGAAGGAAAAAACATTTGACAATTTTTATATAAAATACTGTGGGTTAAAGAAAATTATTATACAATTATAATAAATAAATTCCCTCCTTAATTTATATGCACATCATATATTTTTTTTAATTAAGAGTAAATGTTAAAATTATCTTGCTAGATTTTATTTAGTAAAATATGTTAAATTTTTTTACTTTTTTTTTTTTTTTTTTTTTTTTTTGCTAGATTTTAATCTCTTTTAAGTTCTATCTATTCTACTATCTATTCAAATCCAAAATAATTAATTAATAAATAAATGCAATTACAAATTATGTAATTACAAACTTCAAAGAGAAAAAAACCAGTTATTACAGTTTTCACTGAAAAGAAATAGAATATGTTATAACTGTAATAAGTTTTTTTTTTTTTTTTTAAAAACATGCAAGGAAATTAATTATAATCACATGTTTTTAATATAATAAATTCTCCTAAAAAATTATAAGCAAAAAGAAAATTTTTTCACTAATACAGACAAAAATCAATTATTTAATTTTGACAAAGCAAGCAGATTAAAATCCACAAATGTCAAATTTAAGTTTACTTTAATTACTCAGAATTTGAAATTATTATATCAACAAAGAGAAAATTACAAAATTAGTTATAGACAAACTAATACCTCAAAAATATCCAAAAATTTATCAAACATCTTGGTAAAAAAATTTGAATATATACTTACACAAGCATTTGTTTGACCTAACATTCTGTTTATAATGTAGCTTTCATAGTCTTCAAAGCAAATGGCATGACCTGTCAATGCAAGTCATTCATAATAATTAGTAAAAAGTTATTATGGCTTAAAAAGTAATAAAATGCAAAGGAAACAAGACCTACATTAAAAATATTTAAGTATGGATACAAAAACAATTTACATTGATATTAGCATTAAAAGCATCAAAACTTCACTGATCAATAAATTTTAAACAAATAATAAAACAAGAAAATGTTTCCAATTAATTATATTTATCTGACTAACAAATCTTAAGTTTTAGAGAAAAAATAAATAACATATGAAAATTATACTTATTTTAAATACATATAATTTAAACTCAAGAAACAATAAATTAATGAAGAAATATTAAAACACATTTATTATAAAAATTACTAAAAAAAAAAATTCATATTAGCTATTTTTTTTTTTTTTTTTTTTTTTGGAGCGAAATAGACCGCTTCTTTTAAATCTGCTAAATTAAGTTGGTCCAGAATATTAATGATGACTGTGTGGATAGAATCATCACTCTTCAGTATTTCACGGCATTCTCTCCGTAACATTCAATGAGTCAAAACTACAAATAGCTATCGAAAATATACCAAAATAAACTTTAGTTAAAACGATATTTATTATAAAGATCATAAAATATAATCTTACCTAAATTTCCAAATCTGAATCAAAATAACTATCCTCTCCTAATGCAAATCATAAATTTAGATCAACGGTCCCCAACATAAACACAACTGACCGCCCATGATATTCCTGCATGATGAGATTTGCTGAAAAATGCCAGCAGCACCATCTGGAGAGATATTTTGTTATTGAAATTTTCTTGAATGGAAATATGTGTAGAATTTGGGTTTGAGAGTATATCATGTGATATAAGTTTTTCAGATCGAAGAGATCCAAAAAAGTTATATATATAATTTTCTTTTAACTTGTCCATGTTTATATAAAATTCACATTTTATTTTCATTGGAATCAAAACTAATTGATTATATGTATTTGAAAGACACTTAATAAGTCTGCATTCCTTAATCAATAATAGTGCAGTCATATATATATAAGGTTTCTACTTTGAATAAAATATAATATTCAATTGTTTGCATTTATTAAAATTCATAAAAGAAATGTATAAATTAATCTATAAAACCATAATGTGAATAAAATAAATAATTATTTATCTTTGGATAACTGGCAATGTGCGGTTTTATTTTGTTTGTAAACAAATTTTTTTGAGGGAATCTGAAATACGGCAAGTCGCCTTACCCGAGCAAAAATCTCATAACAGCTGATCAAGTTAAGTTATTTTCTCGATCTGCCTGATTATATGTCATGATGACATCAAGATATGTTCAAGATCCGAAACAATTCAAACCTAAATTCTTAAAACCAGGTAGATATTATTGTAAATTTATAGAAGTTCTAAAATTAATCCACAATCTTAAAGTGATTATATAGAAACATGTGAAGTAAAAACAAAACATAAAATCTTGACATTCAGATGAGGCTTTTTAAAGCATTACTGAAGATAAGAAATTTAAATCATCGAATTTTTCACAATCTTACATTATTTCATAAAATAAGTCATTCATATGAAATATGACTTAAAAGCCTATAAATTTGTAAAATGACTTTGTCGCAACCTCTAAAATGATGGAGAAAAACCATATTTTTTAAAAATAAATTTCTAATTTCAAAAGTTGGATAATTACAGGTATATTTTTTTATAAGAAATATGAATAAAAAAATCTTGTTCACCGGAAAAATTATTTCAACATCAATATTTACTCTGTTTAATTTTGTAATATATGTTTTTAATTTGTGTTTAAAATCATTACACATTAATTTATGGGAACTTCCTTATAAAATAGAGAATATTTTAAATATTGAATAACATTACTTTATCCCACTGAAGTAGTTTCCAATATATTTTTACTTTAATTATTATTTAAAATTATGTGCTTGATAATTACTTTACTTTCATGTAATTAACTCACACACTCAATCTTTTTATTGATTATTCAAATTTTGTTTCTGATTTCAAATTTGACACACAACATATGTATATAGATGCAATTAATCACTTCTCTGTGCAAGGTGAAAAATCTAAATAGCAATCATAATATCTTAGTTTTGTTATGAAATAAATAAAATATTTTGATCTTAGTAAGTAAAGGTTTAATTTCCTATCTGTACCTAAGAAAATAAATGATTGTGACATTATTCCTCTTAATACTATATGTGTTATATTTCAGATTAAAATTGTAGTATTTAATTGTTTACTTTTTGGTGATTAATTCAATTTATATTGAAATAATAAGTTTGTTGATTTGTTCTAATTGAATCAGCATAATTTTCGTTGAAAAAAATTAATATTTTAAAAGTAGTAATGGAAATATCTTTCAAAAGAATAATAAAACAAAATTTTTTAATTGAAGAGTTCATAATTGTACATGTATGTCAATTCCTCAAGAATTAACATTGTAATCGCTTTTAATAACAGATCTAATTTAATGTAACAGTTTTGTTTTCATTAAAGGGTAATAAATTAGCATGGATTTCTTAAGAAAACCCATTTAATTATGTGGCATTCATGATCACTAAATTTTTCTTTTACTAAACCAAGTTAAATTAATCTAAGAATTTCTTCTTGAATACAATTATTTTCATAGAATATATGATGTAAAAATTTTCATATTCAGCTTCTTTTTTTTTTTTTTTTAATAAAAAATTAACATTTATCAGATTTACTGCAAAATTTTTTAACTTCTTGAAATATTAGACAATAATTAAATATTCTGAGACTAATTTCAAAATTTCCTCAATATTTTATATTAATCTTTATTAATATTAAACAATAATTAAATATTCTGAGGCATTTACAATTTCAAAATTTCCTCAATATTTTATATTAATCTTTATTTATGCATGTGGTTTATTTAAATTAATTTAAAATAAACAAAGGAACTTTTTAATTCATTTATTTTGTAAAAAATTAATTTTTCAAACTTTTAAATGTCAATTAAAAAATGAAAATTATGAGAAATCTTTTGTAGTTTTTACTAATTCTGTATTATAATTAGGTGGTGATTATTTTTCTGAAGTGCTAGAAGAAAGGAAGGATAATTATGAATCTGAACAACCAGCTGTATATAATTCATATTCTTCATTGTCATATGATCAGCAAAGACAACGACTTCCAATTTATAAGGTACTATCATGTTTCATTTTCGATTAATAACTTTTTTTTTCTGTTTTGTCAAAGGAAAACACATATATGCACACATACATATATATTCATTAATATATACATATGCATGTGCACACTCACACACACATATATATTTCAATTTGGGCTTATTATAATAATTTTGTTATGCTATAACTCTTTTTAGATTTTTGTTTCTCTACATTTTATTATATACATATCTCATGAAAATCTAATTCAATTTTTAAGTTATGCAAGATTAATTATAGGGGGATCTTCATGTAAAATTAAATTTTTGAATAATATATAATTTGCTAGTTTATATAAAAATTATTGTTCCTTATTTAAATTCTTAAAACATTTTTCACTCTTATTTATCAATCAATTTATTTAAACATTTTATTTAATGCATATTGCTTCAGAAAAAAAAAAATTTAATGATGTCATGAAATTTAAATTAAAGTTAATTATCGATTTTTTAATTTGAAATTTTTTTTTTAATCAAATCATTAACCATTTGCAATTTTATTTTTACAATACTTTCATTATTTATTCTAACCAATTTTTATAGTTTTTCTTTTAAAATATTTTTAAGCATATTTCTGTAATTCATACTAAAACATCTTAAAAATTTTTAATAAGTACAATACTTCATTATTGTTATGATCTTCATTGTTTATTGTTTAAACAATACCAAGCTGTCAAAAAGATTGTTATAAACATAGATATGTTTTATCATTTGTGTCAATGTTGAACATTTTGGGGCACAAATTGGCAATTTTTTGAGGAAGCCAAAATAGCAAAGAAGTGTCATACATTTGATTAAAATATGTCATTATTATTATTTTTTAATAATACTTTTTATTACTTTTATTTAGTATCGAAATCATATTCTATACCTTATGGAGACTTATCAAACTGTTATTATACTAGAGAGACTGGATGTGGAAAAGCACACAAATACCTCAAGTATGTTTAATAGTTATCGTAATTAAATACTTCATAAAATATTTTTATTAAAGATGCTATTTAAAAAAAAAAAATCAATGTTATTTAACAAATGATAATCTATTGTTTGTTTGTAAGAAAAGCTTTTCGTTATATACTTTTTTTAAAAACATTTTATATTTTTACATCAAATTCAATTTTATAGTAATATGTACTGTAGTTTAATAATTTATATACATATTCTTATTCTAAACTACTAATTTTTATTTATTTTACAACAAAATTTATTATTATCAAAATCAGAATCAAAATATATTCAGAAAATTGAATTTAGATATCAAATATAATATATGTGTATTTTATTATAGATATTATTAAAAGCAACAGTTTCATGTTAAAATGTACTTTAATATGTTAATAACCTCTTGTTGAAAGAAACATAATAATTTTATTATTAAAATATCATTTAATATATCTTAAACTAGAGAGCCCTGCAGGCATTTTTCTGCTCTTAAAATGAAAAAAATTTCCAGGAATCTGATCGCAGCGCCACCTACCGGGTCGAATTGTGAATCTAAACCACCAAGATTTAACGCCAAACCTCGTCAGGATTAACGTTAACCCTCAAACGCACATAAAAATTTCTCATCAAAATCGGTACAGCCGTTTAGGAGAAGTTCAGTGACAAACACACATACAGAAAAATTATATATATAAAGATTAATAATATTTCTTATTACAAAATGTTAGGGTAATATTGTAAAGGATTAAATAAAAATTTTGAATTTTTTTTATAAAAATAATCATTAGAATATAAAAGTGCATATATTTACATATATATGCACTTTAAAGGTGCATATATTTACATAATGCATATATTTGCACTTTGTATTATTTACATGCAAAAAGAAAACAAAATAACAAATTTAATTATTTCTTTGCTCTCAATATTTCTCTGATGTGACATTTTATAATTTGAAATCATTATTAGTTTACTATGTTACATTTCTGATTTCAGTTATTAAAAAATTAAGTTGATTAATTAAAATGTATAAAACAAGTTGTTTTTTAAATTATTTATTATTTAAATATATATTATGTTAGTTTAAATTCATAATTTTTTAATAGTATCTTTTGGAGAGTGGATGGTTTAGTAATGATGGGATTATTGGAATAACTCAACCAAGACGAGTTGCAGCTACTATGGTATGAATGGAACTGAGATATGAATTTCATTTTCACTAAAATTTAATTTATAAGACAACAATATATTGTTAATGTACCTTAAATTTTCCATGTGATCTAATGTATATTCAAATTATTCGAGAGTTGAATACCAAACTACTATAGATAAATTTTTAATTTTAAAGATTAAAATTTTTAGCATAAAAAATATAAAAATCTATTTGTTATTTTTATTTTAAAGTTGGCTTCTAGAGTTGCAGAAGAAACAGGTACACTTTTAGGGACAAGCTGTAGGTTATAGTATAAGGTTTGAAGATTGCTGTTTCTCCTACAGAAACTAAAATTAAGGCAAGTAGCATTTATTATTATTTGTTTATGGTAATAAATTGAATTTCAAACATTTACAAATTGAATATAAATGTATACATTTAAAAACATTCAATGTATCTAAATGCTTTCAAACATCAATACAAATTATTATTAAAAAATGTTCTTATAAGATTTAGTTTAAGTTTATTTTGAAGACTTATTCATTGAATACTTATAATCTTTATTCTGATTAAAATATTTTTACATTATTTATACATTTATTTTAACTCATTAAAAAAGTATTGTCAGTGTTATTATTTTATTTTTTATGTAACCCACACAGTGTATTATGTTGTTTATTATAAATTACAATTTTGATTGAAATGTTATTAATTAAGTAAATTTTTTTAAAGTATATGACAGAAGGTATGCTGATTAATGAAATGATGTCAGATCCATTGCTGAGATCATATTCTGTGTTGATGCTTGATGAGATTCATGAAAGATCTTTGAATGGTGACATCATATTAGGTCTCATTAAAAAGATTATAAAAAGAGAACATCTTTAAAACTTATCATATCATCTGCAACATTTGAAGCAGAATCAATTTTTAAGTTCTTCAACAGAAATGAAACTCAAGATAAGTAAGTTGAATTGTTTTTGAAAAAATATATCAAATTTTTCATTCCAATGTTTATTAAGGAAATCAAAGCTTTTTCCAATTTCAAATTATTGTATAATATATTTAATTTACCATATGTATTATCTAAACTGGCTGAGCTAATATTTTAATATATGACTTTTATTAAAACAAAATTCCTATTTTCTTTCAAAAAACAGAATTTTAGTGAATACTAATAATTAAAATATTATGTTTTTAATTATTAAGATCTATAAATTTCATTTGAATTCTTTGTAGTGTTTAATGTTGTTTCTTAATGGGGTGTGAGTAAAATAATAAATAAATATAATAGTAAGTTTAATAAATGTGATGATAATAAATGTGAGTTTAATATAATTTTAATAATTGTATATTATAATTGCAGGACAAAAGACACAGCTGTTATAATGAGCGTAGAAGGACGCAATTATCCAGTAGATATTCATTATGCTTTAGAGCCTGTTGCTGATTATATTAAATCTTCTGTTGAAACAGCAATCAAAATTCATCAAAATGAAATTCCTGGTGATATCTTAATATTTTTAACTGGGCAGGAGGAAGTTGAACAAGCGGTATCAATGCTAATGTAAATTTAAAAAGCAAAGTCATTAATTTTTTATAATGTATTACTCTTAAAAATGATGACTATAATTTAACATTTTTGTTGTGTTTTCCAATTTCTAGAGATTTTGCTAGGGATCAGAAGAGAAAAAGTGATTCAATGAAAATATTTGTTGTTCCTTTATATGGAGCTCTTCCTATGGCTGAGCAAGTGAGTTAAAAATACTTTATAAAATTATTTAAAATTCTAAATAAAATAAAAATTTTAAAAATCATTTAAATGTGCCTTATGATACATTAATAAGTACAGAAAAAAAAATTGTAATATATTAATTCAATTTATAATATAATAATCAATTTAAATAATCTATTTTTCAAATTTAACTTTGGTTACTAATAAATTTATTTAAGTTGTATCTTGATATTCTATTTGATATTATGTTCCATGAGAAATTTGTTATTCTCTCTCTTTTCAAATTAAAGAGAAAATTCTACTTAAAAGAAATAAAGTAATATGAGAATTGTGATTTTATTTATATTACACACATATAGTAATATTACAATTATTATTACACAATTTTATTTATTTATAAAAATGTTAATTTTGCTAGCTGTTAATTAGCATTTATTTGTTTCTTCCTCCATCCTCCCCAAATTTTTTAAAACTTTTTAATGGAGATGTTTAAATCAAATTATTTTAATATTGTTAGTTGCATCATTTTTCTAGAATTTTCATGGATAGTTGATTTTAAAAGCAATGACTTATTTAAATAACTTTTGTTGCTTCATTAATTTCACCTTAATTGTAGAATTTATTTTGTATGCCTTTCAAAATATTAACAAATTAACGATGGCATACATATAGTTAAATAACTCAACATGATTATGTTATATGTAGAATATATATTTTGTCCTAGTTTGCATTTGAGGATTGAAAAGTGATTTGAAAAAGTTTTTATTTTGAGGTTAAAATATGACATTAAAAAGTTTATAAGTCCCAGTACAACTATATATGTAATTTCTTTTTTCATATAAAATTATCTTTAAATTTATCAATTAAATTTTTAAAAACGATCTCTTATATTGTGCTATTTTAACAGAATTTAAAATATTTTAATTTTATCTTCTTTATTTAATTGGAATTTAAAAATAAGTGATGGATTGAAAGTACTATTAATTTTCAGTAAATAGTTTAAAGTCAATTGCAATTGTAGTGGTTAACAGTCAAGTTTCTTCTTTATATTTTCCACATGTCAAAGCAGTTTAACATTTCAAGTAACTTTTTGTACTTCTAGATCAAAGCTTTCAAGCCAGTTGCTCGATCAGTCAGAAAAATTGTGGTTTCTACAAATATTGCTGAAGCTTCTGTTACAATCACTGGTATTGCTTATGGTATGTACTTAGTTGTATTTATCATGAATTTCTTAATGAGGTACTCAGATATTTATTTTTTTATATCAAAAATATTTTTATCTTTATTCTAGTTATTGATTGCTGTTTTGTAAAGCTCAAGTACTTTAACAGACACTCATGTACAGATTCATTAGCTATAGTCCCTGTTTCACAAGCATCTGCAGAACAAAGAGCAGGCCGAGCTGGAAGGATTCGATCAGGAAAAGCTTTTAGACTTTGTACAGGTAAAAAAAAATCAAATTTAAATGATGATAAACTTTTATATTCTAAAATATCTATTTATTTTATCTTAATTTAATCCTTCACAAATAATTTGTGCAGTAAAAAAAAGAATTTAACATATAATTAATTTAATTTCATATTTTTTAAATTTTATTGTAATGTCAGTATATTACATATTCTACCAGATTTACAATCATTGCAGAAAAAAAAAGAGGGTTGTTTGAAGAAAATCCTATTTAATTTGTTCTTCCTAAATCTATCGATCTTTCCCAAATTTAAATAACGATATTATTTTATGATTAATAATTCTTAGGGGGAAATTTTTTTTATTGTATAATTTACATAGTTCAACTTGTATAATTTTCTTTTCATGTTTTTAATTTTCTTTTCAAAGTTCTTTTTACTATGTTAAGTTTTCCATTTTCTTCATTAATCTTTCTTGAACTTAATAATTCTTGAACCTTAAAAAGACACATTGTCAACCATGGAATAGATGTTTATTTCATAAATTATTTACAAAATTTTAATAATATCTTCTTATCTACTATTTAATTAAAAGGAAATTGAATTAAATTCTTTTGAAGAAATAGGCAAAAAATACATTGTTTAATCATATTATTCTCAATACATAATCAATATATGTTTCTTTTTTCATATTGCCAAAGATGTAAAAAAATATTTATCTCTATGTATATATTTTACAGAAGAAGACTTTTTAAAACTTCCAAATTTTACTGTGCCTGAAATGCAGAGGAGTAATTTAGCTCCAGTTATACTTCAACTAAAGGCTTTGGGAATAGAAAATATCTTAAGATTTTCTTTCCCATCTGTATGTATTTTTATATTATATTTTAAAACACAATTAAGTAATTGAATTACTAATATACAATAGATAATCATTAATATAGAATAATTTGAATTTTATTTTGAATGTATTTGTTCAGTGCATACTTATTACTTGATTATTTTACAAATTTATAAATTTTGATACGGAAATAAAATTTATTTTCCAAATAAATGTTTCATATGAAAGAATGATATATGATGCATTTATTTGAGTTTATGTATTATTTAATTTATTAACAGGCACCACCATCTAATCATGTTATTAGTGCCATTGAGTTACTTTATGCTCTTGGAGGTAAATTAACATTTTACTGCATTTAACTTCATAAACATCAAGTTCTTTTTATTAATAAAAAAGTACTTATTTTACTAATACTTACTTATTAACAGCTTTAGATGATAATGGAGCATTAACATCGCCTCTTGGTGTTCAAATGGCAGAATTTCCTTTACATCCTATGTTCTCAAAACTGTTACTGATGTCAGGTATGTTGTTACTGATGTCAGGTATGTTGTTACTGATGTCAGGTATACAACTATATTATGCATAATTTTTAATGTATTTTAAATTAAATGTAATACAAGATAGAGTATTTAATAGAGAGATATAGTATTTAATTACTCTATATTTTTAAATTTGATATAATATAGAGTATTAAATATTCAAATTTTCTATAAAATATAGTGTAGGCTTTATATGAAATTACAAGATGTAACTATTGTCTGATTTGGAATAACTATTATAATAGATTTTCTTTAAAATATATACTGAATATTTCCAAATATAAGCCAATAAGTGTAAAAGGGGACAGAGCATTTTCTCTTCAAAAAATTTACAAAATGACAAAAAATTCTTGTAATATTCATTATTTATATTATTCTATTATCATTTCTGTTAGCTGGGTAGAAATTTTACCAACAACAGAATTTTCATTTTGATGACAATGCAGTAAATGAACACTATAAACAATTTAGAAAATAAAACTAATCATTTCATAAAACCAGTAACTTATTTCATTAAAAATTTTTTTTTCATTAACTTAAGAAATATAAAAATTAAGAAATAAAAATGTGCTTTATGTAACAATATTTGAAGATTTATCATTTTATTACTTACATATTATTTTATCATTATTAATTTATCACCATCTGATTAACAGAAAAGTATATACATTTTTTGTGAGTTTTGCAGACATACTACTCTGTTCAAAAAGTAAGACCAGCTTTCAATTTAAATTTCCTGGGCATATGGTATTTCATTTTTTTTTTTTTTTTAGGTTGCTGGCACTGTATTTCAGATCTGTGTGAATTTTACCGTCAAAATATTCATCAGAGTTTGAGTTACGCTTGGTTTTGTGAGATGCCAAACTGAGACGTTAAAACTGATTCCGGAGATTTTTGAAATGTCTGAATTAATTCAACAAGAACTTGCATTAAATTTTGTTTCCAGAAACGTATAGAATGTTGCGGAAGGCATTCGGTGAGCATTCCTATATCGGAAAGAAATGTTTAGAAGTAGTAAAAGCAGTTCAAAGAAGGCAGAGAACGTGTTGAAGACGAAGAGCCCTCTGGTCGACCGTCAACCTCAACCGACAAAGCTCACGTAGAAAAATTAAGGATTTGATGCTTGCAAACCGTCGATTTACAATTAGAGACCTTGCTGCTGATGTTGAAATTTCAAAATTCCATTTTAAAAGATGTTTTGGGCCTCAAGCGCGACAAATCTTGATTGGTACCGAAAACACTGAATGCGCCAGTTCACACTGCATTGATTTTTCGTGACTTTTTCTCCAAAAATGAAACCCATATCGTTCCACAACCACCGTATTCATCTGATTTAGCATTGTGCCTCACCTCTCACCTTTCTGGCTATTCCCTAAACTCAAAAACCACTCCGAGGACATTGTTTTGAATCGATTGAAGAGACATTTCAAAAATCGCCGGAATCAATTTTAGCATCTCACAAAACCAAGTGTAACTCAAACACTAATGAATATTTTGATGTAAAATTTCCCACAGATGTTAAGAACAGTGCCAATAACCTAAAAAGAAAAAAATTGAAATACCATATACCCGAGAAATTTAAATTGAAAACTGATCTCACTTTTTGGACACAGTAGTATATACAAAATTTATAGATATTAGCCTTAAAAAAAAGTGCTAAATATTCTTGGCTTATACATAGAAATATACAGTATATAAAATGACAATAATTATAAAACTCCAAAAGAAAGATGTTTTCAGATGTAAATAAATATATATCATATACAATTAATCCAATAATAGAGAATGTGAAATTCTTTAAATCTGGATCTCTTTATGTAGTTATATTGCACGTTGAACAGAGAAATTATGCTCAGGTACTGGTAAAGGTTTGGGATCCATATTTTAGACTACATGCACTTAATGATGACTTCATATTAATGGACAACAATTTTCTCATTAAATGACATTTATCTATTGATAATTAATGAAATGACTAGTAAATATTTCAAATATCTGTATATTATGCTGGAAAGTGGGTAATAAGTCATTTATGAAGACTTTTAAATGTATTCAATGAATGATAGCTTCATGTATGGTCATTTCTAACAATTAGTTTACCAGCATAGAAAAGCAACAATAAGAATACATCATTACAGTAAATGATATATTCTTTATTAAAATACAATTCAATTATTTTTATAGCAATTAAAAATGCAAAATAATATAATTGTATAACTCATCCAATTTTTGTTTTTTACATATGTTTGCACATTATTTATACATTAAAAATAGTTTTTTTTAAACTCTTGATAAAGATATGTTCATTCATCTCTTCATTATTAATATATATACACTCAAGAGCAAAACATTATTACCACCTGTCAATAACGAGTTGGCGATATATATATATATATATATTTGCTATATATATATATATATATATATATATCCAGCAGCAGTTAAATACCACTTTCACCTGATCACGTGCCTTCCACGTCATCCAGGCGAAAGTTCATTGCAAAATGTAGGGGTGGTCATAATGTTTTGGCTCTTGAGTGTATATATATATATTACAATAGCATAATTATTAATCTAATTTAGTAATTATGTGCATGTTTTATATTGTAGGAGAATTCAACTGCACTGAAGAAGTCCTTACAATTGCAGCAATGCTTCAAGTTCAAAATGTATTCAAAGCTGCTCCAGGAAGGAAATTAGAATTGGTATGATGCAGATAAATTGCTAGTAATATTTTTCAATGAACAATTTTAGGAAAAAAAATTCAATGCAAATTCTCTTTAATAACTTAACAAATATTTAAAAATATATCTTGTTTGAATGAAAAACAAATTTTAACGTAAAATTAAGTTGATTTTTGATATGAAATATGTTAATATTATGCATGAGAGAACCATTTCACTATACAACTACTTGTTCTCTTATAGATTTTTTACCTTAAAATCCTCTCTCGATATTGTCTAACACAATGACGTTGAAATTTAATTTACAATCCATGATCATGATAGAGGTCCATTAGCTTAAAATATTATTTAACTGGGCTGAAGCATCTAATAGTTAAGTTGGCATTGTCTGAGAATTAAAGATTTAGTTATTTTTTTACAACTCTTTATGAACCATTTAATTTTTTTTTTATATACAGTTTTGAAGTAACATATTTATGAGTACAGAACAGTTCAAATATATCTTCTTTTAAAATATTTATATATTTAAAAAATTAAATATGTTTTCGTGATAGTTGCCAATTTTTAGAATTTTCGTATTTAATTGTAGAAGTTGCAATAAATAAAATCATCTTTAATCAAAATAATCTTTAGTGTTATAAAAATAGTGCTCATTTTTTATTTCAATTGTTTGTACATCATTATTGCAATTTTAAATGACACAATCAAATTCATCTCTGTTATGCTGAAAAAGTTATTGTCTGAAAATAGCCACAATTGGTATTATACCTTTTCAACTTTCTGTTATGTTGATGTTTCTTTCTTAATAGAAATAATTAATACTAATTTTATTCAATGATTTTGTATATATTCGGTTAAAATAGTTGGATGTTCATATAAAATATTTTCTCACATACTATACAGTTAGATAACTGAATGCCTTCCTCAGTTTAATTAAATATTTTACTAAATACAACAAAACTTAAAATTTTTTTATTATTAAATATTTAGAAATGAATTTTAAAAAAAGTGCTTCATTCTTCAAATGCTTTTTAATTCTCTCAAAAATTCTAACATTAAATTTTTATTTTTCAGAAACGTGCAAAATGGAAGTTTGCAGTTGAAGAAGGTGATTTTATAACACTTTTGAATGTGTATGATGCTTTTAGCAAGGTATTATTTAATTTACTTTTCAATACCTCTAATTAATTACATAAAGACTATATCAGAATTAAATTTCATAATTTAATTCATCTAAGGATATTTTTAAATGATTACAATACAGCACTAATCAAAGCATTAAAATAGCTATTAATATATATTTTTACAAATTAGGTTTAATTTTTCAATCCTTTTATTGATAAGAAATCTTTTGTGAATTTTTATTTTAAGCTATTTTTGAAAAGAATTCCATATATATATATTTACCTTTAACATATGATCCCTTTTTAATTAATATACAAATATCTTTCTTGATATTACATACATGTTCTGGTGCATACTCTGGATTTTATCTTAGTGAGTAAGGGCTCAATAAAATAAAATGTAACTATTTGAAAAAAGTACAATATGTCATACTAAGTTAGTAATAGAAATAAGTATGTCAAAAGTTGAATATACAATTTTATTAATAATTCTTACAACGTATGCATTTGAACTAAATTAGTGTATCAAAACAAATTACAGTTAAAAAAAAATTGAATTTTAGTTTAATTTTTAAAAGAATTAAACAATGCAATGGATGAAAAAAGATTATATATGTGAATTTCACTATTTTGATGAATATTTAATAAAACTAAACCATTTAGACGTTCTTTTCTTATTGGGCTCCTTAAGCAGATTTCTAACCTTCATAACATTGGAAAAGATCCTTCATTCATTCATTTATACATTGATGTTACAGATTGAGTGGCAAATATTTTTTACCAAAAAAATCTGTCGAATTGACTGGTATTTACTGGGAGGTAATTCTAGGTTCTCTTATTTCACAATTGAACATTTGCATTAGATTGACAATAGAAGTAAAATAAAATTTGTATTGATTTTTAAATTCTTTGCAAATAAAATAAATTTGAGCAATAACCTCAAAAGTTTTTGTAACAATTTGCACAAAAGAAATATATACTTGAAAATTTTATCTAATACATGTAATGATATTAAAAGTCTCGAATCAAGCAATTTTTTTAAGTAGCATTTCAGCAGTAGACAATTTATCTTCCAGGCTGTGAACCTTGGGATTCACGATTCTAGCATTATTGTCATCGACTCATGTCCTATCAATACAATAGGATATAAGCAGCTGTTGTAATTTTTTTCTTCTGGATTCCAGGCTATATTCAATATGTTTTTCTTTTTTGGAATGTGAAAAAAATTATAAATTTTATCAATAATACTCATCTCTTTATAACATTTCCTATTTCCAAATTTAAACTGTGATAAGTAATACACAGACAGGTATAATTTTCAAGCTTGCAGGTATAATTCTGCAAAGTACAGAATATAATTTTAAAAGCTTGCTTGTACTCCATTAAATCGTCCACTCATGGAAGCTGCGCTATCATAACCTCGTTCAAGTCCACAGGCATGGATATGTTCGAGACATTTTACTCTAATTGTATGCCATCTAATGATTTAAAGAGTTGATGCATTTTGACATAAATGTATTTTATACAATAGAGATTAATTTCTTGGCCAACTTAAGTATTACTTTAAGATTTTTCTTTTAATGACATATATATATAAATCATTTTACATGAATGTAATTATATTTCAGCATCAAAACAAGTATTGGTGTGAACAAAATTGTTTAAATTACAAAGGATTGTTAAGAGCCATGGAAATTAAATTGCAGCTATCAAAACTTTTGAAAAATTTAAAGTTCCAAATGCTTCTAATAAAGGTAATTATAAACATTAAAAAAATGCATACAAATTCAAAGAATTTGAAAAATTATTTTCAAATAAATATGCTTTTTTAAAAAGTTAGTTATTGCTTCACTGTTTATAGATTTATTCGAAGATTGAAGTTTGGTTAAATTTTCTTATTTATATCTACAGTAGATAATTAAAAATTTATATGCAAACTATTTCTGCACATTAAAAATGATTTTTAGCCTTAGTAAAAATATATCGTTAAAGGACAGAAATAAACATTTAATAAAGTAATTTTTTTCTTTCTTTCTTGCTTAATATGTTATTTCAGCATCAATATACATAATTTTTGCAATCTACGTATTTTACGAATCAGGTGATCAGATTCTTTGAGGAAATGTATTGTATCAGCATTTTTTTTGCAAATGCTGCATATCTTCATTATACTGGTATATACAAAACTGTCAAAGGCGATCACATACTTCATATACATCCAGAATCAGTAATTTCTTTCATTAAACAGCCAAAATGGTAAGTATTTCACATTTTTTAAATGTAAGCTTGAAATATTGTAATTATACAGTATAAATGTATTTTGCAGTTCTAAGCTATTATTCTTTCTTTTAGTTAATACTCCACTTTTCTGATTTTATACCAATCTAAGTTACTACTAAAACACTATTAATTTGTGCATATTTATTTTATGAAAAAACTTTATACACTAAAAATGATATATATAATAGTAACACTTTTCAATTCATTATTATTAGTATTGGTTAATTTTCTGTATTTACTAACTAAAAATTCTAATTTCATAAAAATAAAATTTTGTTTGTTAAGTTATTAATTTGATCTACATTATAATGCTATAAAAATGTCATTTACTTTCATGCAAATCAGTTTTAATATAAAGATGGGGAAGGAAATTAATGCTATATGTTTTTAATTAACTACTAATTTATCAAACCATAAAATCTTGGGTGCACCAAGGGTGACATTTGTCTTAGAAAAAGATGTATGTGTAGCTTCATTTTCTTGCATACAAATTATCATTAAATTTTCAATATATGGCATGAAAATTGATTTTTTTTTTTTTTTTTTATGCATCTATATTAAAATTTATAGGGTTGTTTTTAATGAAGTCTTACATACAACAAAAGGAATATATGAGAGATATTACTGTCATTGAACCAAAATGGCTTTATGAATTTGCTCCTCATTATTATCAGTACGGAACTGTAAGTATTTTTTTGTTCTATATTTATGTTTATACTGTATTTCTAGTTGGCAGTATCACAATCTCATTTACTGATTAATATAAAAAAATTTAATTACTCTGAACTATGGCTGATTATGCATACAATTTTATTTATAGGATCGTGAAGTTGGCTTATGAGAGGATTGCAAGAAGATAACAGAACACATGTATATATGTACAAACTTTATTCAATAAAAAATAAATACAAAATATTCCAAAACTTGAAGAAACAATATTCTGAAACTAAAATATATACATATCTACAACAGATATTTATATCATCTTACCTAAATACTTTTCAGTTATTTGTTTCATACACTATTCTCATTCAAAAGACCTGTCAAATATTGTTAAAATAAGTGAATATAATTACAAGCAAAAAAATTATAAATTTAACTATCATATACCTCTGATTTCTTTTTCAGTCATCATTCAGAGAGAGAGAGAGCTATGAATGAGGGCTGCTCAGGTAGACTTCGAGATCTCTGAACAGTAACAATGTTGTCAGATTTGTCGTTTGATATTGATTCTTTAACTTGCACAAAATATCTAGACATTTTTTCTATTAGAGGTTCAGTTTCTTCTTGACATTTTTTCTTTTCAACTGGCTTGATACTTGAAGATAAAAAAAAAAAAAGGTACTTTAATGTAAAATTTTACCAAAGAAAAAAGCATAAAATAATTTTCAATGCTTACATTTTATAGCTATGTTTTTAAAATTTTATTTGTAAATTGCTTGAAAACTTTTGAACATTTACCAATGCAAGTTTTAACAAGAATAAAACAAATAAATTTAAGGTGATTATTATACATACATATTTTTTTCTTGTCTTTTGGAGGTGGGTGTGGAAAAGCACAAGCATCTCCCTTTTCACAACATCCTTGTACAAATTGAGGGCACACCAATATGTGTGCTTGTTTGCACTAAAAAGTCAAAACATGGATGTGAAATAAGAACACAATTTAAAACAATAGCAGAGTATTTAGACAAACCATATACTCTATTCATTATGAATTTAATATCAATAATATTCTTTTATTTTTCAGATTAAAAAAAATTATAAAACTACATTGTTTTCAAATTATAAAATGTGATTATTAGATTATTTTTTTTTTTTTAATTCCTGTAAAATATTTTTTGTTTGTTCATCTGTTCATTTTGAATTTAATCAGTAAATTCAGCCAAAGAATGTTAGCATTCAAATAATTCAGATATTTTTGTTAGTAGTCTAAAAACCTAAAACAAACCGATTACATGCTGTAAAATCAAAATTCAACAGACCTGTTTCCCAAGAGGACAGTAACCTTGAACAAATGCTTTACATAATGTAGCATTGGGAGATAATTTTTCATGTCTATAGGGACAATCTGTTCTTGCACATACCCCTGAAAGGAAGAAGGAACATATTGCCATTTTTCCAGGGCATATTTCATGTGAAAACGGACAATTTTCTTTTTTACAAGTTCCGCGCAGAAACCTAAAAGAACATGAATATGTAATTAACATTTTACAAAAATTAAAAAAAAAAATTATTGCAAGGCAATACAATATATAGTTCATTATATAATTTTAAAACAAATGAATGCATTTTAAAATTTAATTAAGAATTTTCATTTATGAGGATGTTCATAAAGCAAGTTTAAAGTCTTCAATATGAAAACTTGGGATATAATATATCATAAAAACAATTTTTACATATATTATATATATATATATATATATATATACTTATAAATTTGATTTACTGGAATATTGTATTAAAAGCATTTGTTACTTCAAATGTTAAAGAGAAATTTTAAAGAACTATTCACCATTATATAATAACTTATCATTATCTGTAATAAAATTATTAAATTATAACATTTAAATTTCCTTAATTTCTAAATAATAAAAAGTTACGAGAAAATTTAAAAATACCACACCAAATTAAAATATTATATATTTCAATAAACATAATATTTTGTTTTTAATGTTCAGTATGTTAACTTTAAAGCTTAAATTTATTAATAATTTAAAGCAATTTTATTTATTAATAAAATTTAATTTTAAAGCTTAAATTTATTGAATTGTACTTCAGTAATTTAAGATATTGATATTTAGACAAATTTAAAGATAACTTATCAAAAGAAGAAAAATTACCTTGTACAAACTGCTATTTTACTAGGATCATGAATATAAGGACATTTTATACCCTTACTACATCGTCCAAATCTGTTGTAAAACATACAATATGTATTGGTCTTTGATGAAGCCTTTTTTTTAACAGTTGCAGATAACGCTCTATTTATACTGTGATGCAAAACTCGACTACAATGAAAAACAAAATCCTATGTCATTTTCAAAAATTTGAATTGCATAAGATTCTATGGACTTAAAGCATATATAAAACCAAAATTAGACAAATATCTTAGCAAAAAAACCTTATGAGACAAATATATTTAACAGAAAAAAAAAATTAAAATTATAAAGAAATTTTATAGAAAATACATACTTCGCCAAGATTTTAGAAACAGGAAAAGTTGATTTGGCTGCAACAGGAGTTTTCGAAGCTACTTTTTTATAAATTCCATATCTTTTATGTATTTTGTTATTATGAGTTGAATCTTAAAATAATAAATAGTAATTTTGAAGTCAAGCATTTTTAAAATTTATTATAATAGTTTAATAAAATATTTCTTAACATTCATATTATTTATTACTATAAAAACCTATTACAAGAGGATAAAGAAAGGTTATGCTTATGTATATTGCCATTAAAAACAAAATGTCACATTGCACAACTTTTTAATTAACCCAACAGCGACTTTACTGATAAATTCCTTAGAACATAAAACTTAATAAATTTATGAAAAATGTGCAAATTTTATATGTAATATTTTTTTTCTTGTTTGTGTTGCAAAACATATTTGTTATTTGCTGGCAAATGCATGAACTAGTCTTTATGGCTATTATTATAATAAAATATTTTAAAAGTAAAAGTAAATTTTTTTTTGTTATAATTTCACATATTAAATAAAATGTTCTTTTTTGCAATCTGCTAAATTTGAAGTTTGAAATTTTCATATTATACACTTTAATTCATCTCTCAACATAATTTTTTTCTACGGTTAGAAATTGATATTATTTTCTGAATTTATCGAAGATCTTATAAGAACATGTGACGAAGCAGATGAATCAATTATTTCTAGTATCTAAGCTACTAGTAATGTCGAAATATCTTTCAAAAACTTATTTTTCTACATTCAGAATAAATAATGAAATGCCAAGATTAAAATCATAATGTATGAAAATTAAATGAATTTTCAAGAACAAATTTTTATTTTAAGGATAAAAATTTTTTTTTTGTAAAACACTTATTTTTATCAATATAAAAAAAATAACATTCCTGTTAAATGATGAAAGAAATATACTCACTGAAAACAGAATTTATTTCTTGGATATTTTCTTTGAATAAAGGAAGGAGGTATAGATTTTTGATAGTTTCTGTAAATAAACACATGTACATATGTATTATACATGCATAACGTAATCTATACTCTTAATAAAACTTCACAAAATAATGCTCTCACCTCTTATTGCTTTGATAATATGAAGAAGGCATTTTCTGTTGAAAATGGGTATTCATATAATGGCCTAGATAGAATTTGATATTTTTTATTTCAAAATTTAAATTTCATCACTCAATTATATAAAAAGAAAGCTAAGGTTTGTACGTTATAGAAGTTATGATCAAAATCTTTAAAAATCAGAGCAATAGTTTTAAAAAACTATTGATAGACTTTAGCTTCAACTCTTTCAACATAGGTCTGTTTTATAAAAATTTAATAGCTTTATTTATTTCTTAATTTAGTATTTTTTCTGCATTAAACTCTTACTCAGTGTAAATCAAGACATGTTACATTAATTCATATACATATTATAAAGACTCAGCACTTTAAGAGAAGAAATGCCATTTCTTTGATACTTCTACTATTGATATTTTCCTATGATTCTAATAATTGATACCGTTTAATATAGTTCCAATTGAATTTTAATAAATTAAACATTTAATTTTTATCCTGCAGAAGTTTTCAATACCTCTTATCACATATTTCTTTTTCTTTTGTATCTCGTCTTTCTTAATTAGGTCAATATTTACTGCAAAAGACTGTTGCAGTGCCTTTTTGAATAATTTATTTTTCTTACAAGTAACAATTTTTTTAAAAATTATATTATCTTTTTCATTATTGTGTCTTTCTCTGTTAGTTTGTGACTCAAGTTCACTCATCATTTCTCGATAACTTCATCAACTTTTTTTCATATCTAAACATCCTTACAAATATTGCTTTTACAATTTGCACAATTTCTTTGATTTCATTTTTCATTGAAAAAAATTCTTTAAAGCACTGTGTTCCAGAGCAGCCAAAACACTGCAGCATACAGTGATGAACAAAGTTAATTTTTTTTTTTAATAATTACTAATAATGTTAAACCTGCATCCTTTTAATTCAAAGATATTGGACAGTAAATAAATTACAAGGTAATATCTACTATTAAAAATAAAAATTGCAAATAAAATATTTATAACCTAGCTTATATTGATTACATGAATAGATATATGTAGTTTTTAATTTATATAAATAATCTAATATCCTCGGGGAGCCTGTGACCCCTAGAGGGCATCTCCCAGGTGGCGGATCGGAGGATGCCTTCATCTGTCTCAGATGGGTGGTAGGAGGGAAATAAAATACCTCCCGCGGATTAACAGGTAGAAGTCCAACCTTCCGAGGCCTTGGCAAACTTTTACTATGGATTGTGATAGCGGACGCTATTGTGAAGACTTTTGACTTGATCTAACTTTGATAATTATATTTTAAATCCATTGACAAGATAACAACAACAATCTAATAAATAACAATCTAAGATATTTTGAAAGACATTCCAAAATTAACAGTAAAAAATTTTATTGTTGATAACTTTGAAATTTCTACATTAATTAAATATTAAACAATTTAAATAGTTCAAATTCCTTTTCATAAAATACGAGTTTAAGCGATTTACTTTTATAATTAAAATATTAACATTTTTTAATCCAATTTATTAAATCAGAAAGAAAAACTTGTTTTAATTTCTTTATTAAATACACTTTTAATTTAAATGAAATATATTAAACATATATCTTACCTTTAGTAAACTTGTAACTTTTAAACTTCTTGGATTTTTCTTGCTTTTGCCATGAATTTCTTTTGTTTAAAATGGAATATTTTGTTTTTATCATTTTCGCAGCTCTTGTCTGTACAGAACACACATTCTTGTTTACAATGGCATTTTTACTTTTAAAAACTCTCTTTACAAGTACATGCTTATTTAAGGAAGTTAATGTTTTTCCCTCATGAGATGACCGAGCTTTTTCTGCAGCAAGTTCTAAAAGTAGGTCTAAATCCATACTACTTCTTTGAGAAACAGGAAGTTTATTAAAATGTTTTCCTTTTCTTATTTTATTTTGTAAAATAGATGGTTTATTGACAACTTTATATTTAGAACTTGGAGGGAAAGAATGATTGTCCGATTTTTTTGAACTGGAATCAAACAGCTGTCTACGATTCTGATTTAAAACCAATGGGTTACTATATGTTTTTTTATGGCATGACTTCCAAGACATGTTGTTTAAATTTTCATAATTACTTAGAGATATGCAAGTATTCAGTTTCCTCTTTTTCAAAATACCACTTTGTTCAACAGATGGAGATTTAGGTGTAGACTTTGCTTTATAAAAAATTTTATGCTTTGAATTTAACTTATCTTTAAAATGCATTTTATTTCTCATATTTAAGTTAACCCATTTCTTATTCCAGTTCTTATTAATAGGAGACTTCTTTAATATTTTAAAATTAGGAGCAACCACTTCTGTTTTTCTATTATTACAATACTTTTTATCCTGATTTATTTTAATTGATCTTTTAGGAATAGAATCCATCTTTATTTTTGAGGTTCTTATAGTTTCACCTAAATCATTCAAAGAAGCGTTGACAGTCAAGGTTTGGTTAACATTAGATTTTCCTTTAATATCATTATCCAAAAGTGGTTTTAATATTTTTTCTGGCAATTCAATTTTTATTAGACACTTGCTATGTTTATTAACTTCTTTAGACTTTGGTACACTTGTAGAAATATTTGTAACTAGTTTCATCTTCTTTTCTAGAGTTTTAATATCTTTCAGTAATTTATTCTGTTTCGAAATATAACACTGTTTCTTAAAATTAAAATCATTTTTCTTTTTCAATGATGCATCACTTAAAGTTACTTTTGCATGATTTATTGGAGGTTTAAATGATGTGCGAGTCAAGTCAGATTTAATTATTGGAGCCGAATTTGACCCCGATTTCTGGAATGGGGTTTTTAAGACAGATGGCAATGCTCTAGAAGCAGTAGATGCATTATTAAGTCCCCAATGGAAATTATGTGTTATACTTGTATTTTGTATAGAAGGTTTGTTATATACAAAGTTTGTAGTAGTTTTGAAAGTATTTCGCATCGTATTTTGACGATTTGAAACGATAGAAGTTGGCCTATTATGGTATGTAAAACCAGTGACAGTTTTAGTATTTTGAATAAATTTTTTCCCTGAAGTATTTTGATGATTTGAATACAAAACATTGGTCTTCAAATGCTTATTGTGGTTTGCCAATAAATCTAAAAAAAATATATATATATATTTATGAATAACTAATACATTCAATACTGCACTAAAATATTTTAATAAAATATATTCATTTCAAGTTTATATAAAAATGTCTACATTATTGATCTAAACATTTATTGAAAAAAAAAAAATGTATTAGAATACTTGCAATTTGTATATGATAACTAGCATAAATATGCTTTTAATAAATCAATCCAGCTCAAAATATAATAAAAAGATTGCTATATCCACACTATGATAAAAAATATCACACGAGAAACATTGCAATTAACAAACAAAGCGGTAAAGAAACATAACACATAAAAACATACTCCATACATACTTAAAACATAACTCCAGATAAGTAATATTTATAATTAATTCACAGTTCCCTTTTTTTTTTTTACAATTGTACAAAATTGCTTGGTTAGTTTCTCAATTATACTAAAAATTCTACAAATCAAGCTATCTTTATTAATTCCTCTTTCCAAGTTGTTGTGAATAGAATGGACTATTTAATAGGCTTTATAAAAAAAAGCTGTAATGGGAGATAAAGCGGGAAAAAGATTGCATGTTAAGATGTTTTGTTTTAATATTCCAAATATTTAAGGTCTAATGATGTAAAATATGCATTTGGTTCAAATCATTCAGAACTTTATAAAGCGATATTTTATATTCAAAATCTACGCAATGTACACACATATAAATAGAAATTTATATTTATATAATATATATATATATATATATATATTGTTATACTAACTCTATTAATATCCCATTCTTTCACTATCTTACTTAATAGTCTTCTTTTTTTATCACTTTTCTGTAATTGCTGACTTAACATTTATCTTAATGAACTAAGTTTCTTTCCTTCACAACTCTACTAATACTTTTGAACTAACAGCTCTTCATCTAAATACTTTCAGTTACTTGTTATGACTACTAGATACCCAACAACTTTTTAGTCTTTAGAAGCATTGCTCCTTTCCCCCTGCTGCCTTTTCCAGTTAGATCCCAAACCTTTGTACTCAAATGATATAATAAATGATGTTAATAGACCATTAATTTTCTACCATTTAGCTTTCAATTACACATTGCAGCAAACTCAACAAAATTTATTACCTATTATGGAAATAAGACAAATTTTCAAACACGAACCATCAGATCAGAAGATTGATTTACCTAAAGAATCATATCAATTAATATGATCTATGGCAGCAATTCAGGCACGACTTAAATCAGACCTGCCAGATTATTTTGAATAATCTAAAATAATAATTGGTACTTACGTATTAACGTCACCGCAGCAGAAGTTGCGCTAATGCACCAATAAAGAGCTGCAATGCGCCAAAATAGAGACTGTTTTGAATATATGTTAAACTCTATATCTATATATAAACTCTAAACTCCATTTTCCCACCAAAATCCGATTGACTACTTTGTTTATAAATAAAGTGTTTTATATATTTTATGATTAGTCACAAAAGTTTTAAGTGTAGATTGGCGCCACTTAAAAACAGCCAAATCTGTAGCTGTGGTGGCATTAATACGTAAGTACCTAATAATTTAATACATTCACCAATATACATAATCCCATTCCAACAGAATAAAATTTAACATTGAAGTAATAATTCCCAATAATTATGTGATATTTTTTCACTGAAAATCTTTTGCAATTGTTATACATAAACTTTTACGTTATTATTATGGAAAGTAGAAAAGAAAAAAGTGTAACCAAGTATGAAATAAAACATTATAAAAGCAATTGCATATTGTAAATAGAAGAGTATTTTTACTAGATAAATCTTTTTATATCTAAATGCAGATCATTATAAATTTAAAGAGAAAAGTAAAATTTTATTTGTGCAAAAATCTTATTCTTAATTTTTTTTTTATTTATTTTTTTTTTTTTTAAGAAAATTACGGTACAGTATGTCAGGTCTCGACTTATTTCACTTTAAGGAGAGTATTTTTAGTTTCATGCAATAATTATAACAAGATATAAAAATTCATCGAAACAATACAAACATGTTCAAATAACACCTGTTGAAGTACTGGCCAGCAAATTAAAACAATTTTCTTCCGATATCTGTTGGCAAGAAAAATGACATAGCTAGATAATGGAAAATACTAAGTTTTATACAGAAATAAAACAATAGTAGAAAGAAAGAAAAAAGTTAGTCTGAGTTTAACCTCATAAATAAAGGATTCTTCCAAATTTTTACTGACCTTAAAGAACCACTATATAAAAAAAAGTATTGTAAATATACAAAGTTTAAAATATGATTTTAATCAGTGTTGGATTTTTGGTTTAATTAATATAAAAATATAGCAAGATTGCTGAAATTGCTATTAAAAAAATGAAAATGGAATTCTTGAATAAGATTGACAAATAAAATTAAGAAATCAGGCATTTGAAGAGTTTTGATTACATATTAAATAATCTTAGTTATATAGAGTATTCTCGTGTCTAAGGTTAGAGAACTTTTACCTACACTGGAGAACTTCCTACTTAAAATATTAGAAAAAAGTTATCCCAAATTAATTCACTCCTTCCAAAAATCATGACTATGAATCCGAAAGAGCTTTAGTAACTTGCAAATTTTTTTTTCTAATTCATTTCTACGAAGTTCACCATTCTGATGTAATTTGAATTGCACAACTCAAGTAGTTAACCTTTATCAATTTAAAATTTTTACTTACTTGTATAAAATTTCAATTCGCGTTGAAGAGATTCTCTATCTTTTATTGATCCGTTTCCAGAAGACATGACTTTTTATTTGCTAAAATGTCAAATATAACTGACAACTTTTTCAAAAATAGTCAAGATAGAAAATTTAAAATATAAAAACAATTCACAAATTTTAAATATTTATACTTTTTTGAACTCAAAAAATGACGTAAAATATCACAAACAAGGGTTAAAACCTAACAAAGCAAAAATATTTTCTGAGAAAGGTCAATAAAAATGCAGCATTTTGAGGATCATCGTTAATTAAAGTAAGAGTGATATATTTGGCAATATTCACGATTTGTAATAAAAATCATTATACTTCATTCATGATAAATTTGATCCTAAGAGTTTTAAAAAAATGATACTATTCATACTTGTGTTTTATCATCTATTTTATGCACTATATTATAATGAGTTATATCTTTTTTTTTTTTTTTCAGTATTACATTAATTAAAAGTCGTTTATATGTTTCATTAAGGAAGTTTTACTTTTCAAATCTCTATTTATAAGCGCCGTATTTTGTTTCTAAATTCCTCAGATTATACATTTAAAAAAATTGAGAATTTTTGCAACTAATTATAAGTCTTCTTCATTGGCGCAACAGCCCAATGGCCATCTGACTACTGGCAGATTTCAGAACAGGAGATGTTTTTCTTTTTTTCCCGAGGTAGGGTTGTCAACCCTACTCCCAATGATGGTCTACAATCATATTAGACTGGGGCCTACGATTTAAACTGGATTCCGAACCCTTAGAAACTTCCAGGGCACGACCGCGACTCGAACCCGAAACCTGTGGAAATTATAGGTCTGTGGCGACACCTATTGATGGAAAATGGAGTACAAATTCAACAACTCCTACTTTCACTGTTAAGAAGGGAATTTTCAGCTAGAATGAAAACAGAACGTAGTTGGCGTTAGAAATTAAATAAAAGATGTT